>OX375766.1:8017500-8195000 GCA_947359385.1 Chesias legatella
TTTTTTTTTTATTTTTTAGTTTACGGTAAGATCATATGGCCTACCTATGTTAAGTGGACCCAAGTTGCATGGTATGCGCCCGTAATTCTAAGACGTGAAGGTGAAACGTCTCACATGCCCATATTTTCACCGGCAACCACAATATTCGAGCCGAAACACAGTAAGGCAAATGAATTACTGCTTGGTGGCATAAACGGTATGGTAGTGATACTTCCCCGGACGAACTTGCCTTAAGTTCTACTGCTACTAAATGATTGGAAACAAAAAAACGTAAGAAGTATAACAGTTTTTTTAAATTTCATCGTCTCGTTCGAGTAAGTCGAGCGAGTCTTGGATTCGACTGACGCAGCCTAAACATTTTGGTATTCGATTTTAAGTATCTAGGAGCCTTTTAAAGGTATTTTGGCTTAGTATCGTATTAAGTATTAAGTAAATTAGGTTCGCATCATTCACAATCAACTCAATCCTTTAAAGCACCACAAGCAAAAAAGATCTCCTCGATGTAAGCAGCAGTACCATTTAAGGCTGGGCTATAATTACTGCAACAAAACTTTCATAACTCGTCGTCTCGTTCCTGTCAAATGAAAATGAGAGATATTTCTCGTGTCGTGTGTTGTCGCCTAATTACACGTTGCTGATGTCGTCGTAATAGAATTTAATTTGCTCTTGATATTGCTTTGTCGCTCAACTAAACTTGTTCTATAATCGATGCAACGCAGAACATAGGGAGAGAACATACTGCACTTTTGCATAATTAATATCCGCTGCATCTTATGTGGGAACATATTCTACTAAACTATGTTTTCACATAATCTAGGTGATATAAAATGATCTTCCTAAAAACAACTTTTTACTTGTATAACTTTACTTATTTGTATTAAGAACTAGACTTTCAACCCTGTCTTCAATCTAATAATTAACTTTAAGGATGCAAAATATAATATAATACCCTACTAACGGCTTGGGATGTGACTTTTTAATAATATTTTAGCAAGACAACTGATCAATAAAAACATCAATCACAAACTAACCGATGGGTTTAATCTACTAGAGATGCAATGGATTCTCGCATCGGCCTTATCGCGTGCATTGAAGCTACTGTACTTAATATAGATCAAAAACTGCTGACTTAGAACGTCCATCAATTGAACGAGAGGAAACAGTGACTCGGCTTTTTAATGCTGAGAATGTACTCGAAGCGACCTAACCTACCTATATAATTGAGAGATTAATTTAAACCTATAGATTTGACAGGCCTCATAGCTCATTTGGTAGTAACCCTGCCTTCTGCGCTGTAGGTCGTGAGTTCGATTCCCACCCAGGACAAATATTTATGTGACATTTGTAACATTGATGTTTGTTCTGTTTCTGGGTGTTAATATGTATTATATGTATGTATTTACAAAAGAAAAGTATATAAGTGTTATATCAGTTGTTTGGTTCACATGATACAATGCTTGCTATGCTTAAGCTTACTTTGGGGCTAAATAACGTCCACCAAAAAAAAAATACAATTTTCAACGTATATAAAGTATCCGTTTACAAAATAATTTGTCTCTAATAATCTGTACCTAACCCGTTTATTATTATTTATTTCGTTACTTTGCTTTGGAACATTGAGACTCTTTTTGTCAATACGTAGACGCTTTGTGGAGTCGCTTGGCCGCAAATACTGAGGTGTCTTGAAGTGAGTCGCTCTGAAGTGTACAAAGCATAGCTTGGAGTACAGAACCGAGTTCATCGTCGAGTTTGAGACTCGTACTCGTCCCGTTAATGCAGCGCGGGGCGAGCTTGTTACGTGCATTGTGCGGCGCGGCCGATGATACATTATTTTTATAACAATAAATCGTTGCAAGTAAAGCACCGCTTGCCTCGCCGGTGGTCCCTGGCCGCGCGTGTGCGTGTACCTTTATAATGACAAGACAACGGATTGCAATATCAACTCTACTATCCCGCAGACAGTTTTATATCCTATCAACGTGAGGGAAGTGATTAACGGCAATTATATTATCATTTCAATGTGTATTTTACCACACGATCGTTCGTTTTTTACATCAATAACTATTTTTAATTAAAAATAGCCTTTGAAATATGACTTTTCTCAAGCCTCAGGTATCACTTTTACCATAGGACATTTATGTCTGTCCCGCGATAGTTCATATCTCATATTTTATTGCGAACCGGGCGTCTTAAATTTATCAACGCTCATCCCTACCGATAAAAAAGCGATAGCTCTTAAATAATTTATTTATTAGTATCGAACAAGTGATACAATCTATTGGCTGCATACATAAAGATAAAAGTACGGGACTGGTCCGTGTAGAATGACCGCGCAATGCCGTGATAGCGATCGTAAAAATTAATAATCCTTAACACACGGTTCAATTTGTTTATTAATTAGTGACCCGATACCGATGCTCTTGGTCCATGAGTGTGAAACTGGATTTGGAATCAAAGTAAGAAAACAGAAAAAAGTATCAGCAGTAATCAGCAGTGGTAATAAACAAGACTTATTTTAATGTATGCCCTTTCATAAGGCTGCAATGATTAAAAGGCATGATGCATGACAAAAAATAATACTGGGTTAGTATGAGACCAATTGGAACAATTCAAAATAACTAATTGCTTTTATGCTTCATTAAAAACATAAAATAAAAAAAATCTGTTACATAATTTCGATCACTGTTAGAAGTTTGCATATTTTTGAAAGGAAGTAATAAAAAACCAATAATTATTTCAAAACCTTATTCAAAAGCCAATTAATTATTTTCTTTTAATAGACACCTTAAGACAAACTTCAGTAGGTAGTTATGTATTCATGACCAAAATATTCTCTTAATCAAATGTCAGATTTAATAAAATTCTTCTTAATGATAGAGTCGGTAAACCCACTTGATTAATCGTTCTTCATAGATATAGCCCTAATGGGAGATATTATTGGTAAGGCACGTGTCTTTGCGACCACCCAAACTAACATCACGTATAGAAGCTTCGGGTTTCGTGTATACTTTTTAAAAGTTACTAGCTGATGCATCTGTGTCTTCGTTCTGTAATGAAACGCACGGGGAGTAATAGTGTTCTTTTAAATATTGGTGGAAAAAATAAGTATATATATGAATAAGTGTTAGCTACTTTTATTATATAGTGAACGAACTAGTTTATTATGTAAGAAGACCACTAATTTGAACAGTGAGGTTGGTCAAAAATTACTGATACATATTATTTTAATATGACGAAGTAACTCATTGTCACCAATTATGACTAAATCTGCAAAAAAGCTATCGAAATAAGCTCATAGCTTATTTCCTAATAACGCATGTCAGTTAAAAGGTAAACAGTATAAAACTAAAGTAGCATTATGTAGGCGAGATGAAGGTAGCGCCACATGGTAGACGCACGCGCACGCGCACGCGCACGCACGGGAGCGCTATCGGACGCCCATCGGCTGGTGATTTACGATGAGCCGCCGCACGACACACTTCCACTTTTACATAAATCCCCATAAAAAAACTTAACAAATAAATTGAAAAGTACACTATCTCCCATATAAATCATCCAAAGTAACAGAACGATGTGCCTGACATCAAACTACAAGCCAGAATTTACTACGGCCGTTGGACCTTTAAGCTGTGAACTGATTACAAAGATCAAATTCATGCCGGAAACCGCCAACTGCAGCAGATATGAGACCTTCTTACAAATCAACATACAGTGAAACCATAACACCTTCGTATCAAAACGGAGACTCACCCAGGAAGCATTGGTAAAATCACAATTCATTAGTTGGTCATTGAGCGCGCAAGCGCGAGCGCGGTCTGACGGACCATTACTCGGGATGACGGCGCGCGTGCCCGAGGATACGCAGCCACCACTCTACCGAGACCTTCCCAACGTCACACCACGCACCACATCGCGATCAAAACACGTTAATGCTCCAGAATACCGCGGTTCTTTTTCGGCTGGTAACGCAACTCCCGCCGTCGCCTTTAAATAGGAAACGACACGTTTATCCAATTAGAAATTCACCATATCTTTGTAATAGTTGAAGAGGAAATTTGAGCAATCAACTTGCAGAGCGCCTCTGCGTTCCTATCACAGTTTATTCAATTGAGCTCGTAATGAAGTTATGCGAGCTATGGACAGTATGAAATAAGCGCTGCGTTTGGACTGCAGACCAAATACATTAATGATGACTATAATAAAATTCAACTCATTTGAAAGCGTCTTGTACCCAAGTCAATAATAACGCTTTATTAATACATATGACTGGCCTCACAGCTCAGTTGGTAGTAACTCTGCCTTCTGGCCTGTAGGTCGTGGGTTCGATTCCCACCCAGGACATACATTTATGTGAAGAATAAAATGTTTGTTCTGTGTCTGGGTGTTAATATGTATTATATATGTGTAACAACAAAAAAAAAGCATATATGTATTCTATCAGTTGTCTGGTTCTCATAGTACAAGCTAAGCTTAAATAGGGGCTAGATGGCGCTGTGTGAATTGTCCACCAATATTATTATTATTATTATATTTAGCGGAGGTTTATGTAACGTATTTTCTGTTTGGTCTAACCTCACGACTTGATGAAAATCCGAAAGTGAGTAAATATCTAGAGCTGCCTGAAGACTTATGGGCAAGTAATAAGATAACTATGACCTCAATACAAGACTCAAAATGAACTGAACAGTTTGAAATATAGCCTACATTCTAAATAGTCGACAAAATTTACCGAGTGCACCGCACAAAAGGCACAGACTGAGAACAAGTTGTTATTACTAGGTGTTGAACCTGGTTTTCTGATTTATTGTTGCATGGTATTTGCAATGATCAATGTTGTTTTGAGGTGTCTCTTTGTTGCGGGCGTATCTGCGATAATTACGAAACATGCTACAATAATAGTGGTGCTATTTCATTACAGACCGAACAGGTCTTTTGAATTAATGTTACTGTCGTATTGTGCGAGGACTTACCTGTTCCTCATTCGAAGTCTATTGTGTCAAGGCACTCGGGACCCCTATTCTATTAATAGCAATCAGTTTTGATCCATACAAAATATATAATCATTTTCCGTAATTTTGTACTCTTAATTTCAGTAGTATTGATAGCTCGAGTTTCCGTTTTTTACACAGGATAGTTTTATGTATTCCGTTTTTTATCGGGGTAAGTTTAACCGAGGTAAATTACTTGACTATGTACGCATACCAATAAATATATAACTAATAATGCTGATTTCAAATCTGCATAGAATCGTCTTGAAATTCCTTCAAACGTGGTCATACACTACATTATCCGAGAGTGAGCATCGGTCGTGTGGCCGGCACGAGCCACTTCACTCTCCAAACGATAAGGCACTGAACACGGACGCTTCGTACATAATATCCAAGCATATTCGAGATTACGGAATTGCGAAAATCTTCATATATTCATCGTGATTTTTTAAGTCAACGGGATGATTCTGACGATATTGACTGGCCTCGCAGCTCAGTTGGTTAGTAACTCGGTAGGTCGTGGGTTCGATTTCCACCCAGGACAAACATTTGTGTGACGAGCATTGATGTCTGTTCTATGTCTGGGTATTAATATATATTGAATGTATGTATTTACAAAAAAGTATATATGTATTCTATCAGTTATCTGGGTCCCATAATACATGATATGCTTAGTTTGGGGCTAGATGGCGATGTGTGAAATGTCCACCAATATTTATTATTTACTTATTTTATTTTCTCTCGACTCCTGTAGAAACTTGTCTCAGCTGGCCAACTACGGCACTGCACTGATGTATAAGGATAACCCCATAGGCGACCTCACTTACAGCACTGACCTCATTCATAAATCGTCATTTAGTCTCGCGTTCAAGGAGCAGGGGTCGACAGGAACATAAATTTCTTCTCATTTAAAATTATGTCATTAACTACCAAAGTAATAATATTGATACAGCTCGACATTTGTTAAATGACCATCAAATATTGTATACAGTTTTAAAAAAAGTGTTAAAAAATCATTTGTGCCTATCATTTTATGATAAAAGATTTAGGGTGAGAGGTTCGTTGAACACCATTTTAACTGGCAATAGTTTCTAATTACTAGGTCTCTAATATGAAAACCAGTAGGTAACTGCAGATCGAACTCTCGTAACGTAAACAAATGCTTAGAAATATTTCTTCCCAAACCTGCCGGCATACCCATTTCTGCCGCCAAGCAGTGATGCATTAGCTTTACTGTGTTTTGGTTTGAAGGGTGGGGTTGCCGGTGAAATTTAAAGGCACGTGAGGCCTTCCACCTTCAATTCTCAGAGTTAGGGAAACATGTGACTTAGGTCTTGGCTTTCCTAAATAGTGGAGGACCCAAATCGTACTACTTTTTATGGCCAGAGGTTACCACTTACCACCAGGCGAGCCATCTGCTCGTTCGGTAACTTAATCGCGCGAATGCATGTATCCATGCGCACAATGCAAATGAAAGACTGCGTCTCTTTAAGAGCAGTAGAACTCTCGCCAAGTTCTTCCGGGGAAGTACTGCCACCATGCCCTTTTCTGCCGCCAAGCAGTGACGCATTCGCGTTACTGTGTTCCGGTTTGAAAGGTGTGGTTGCCGGTGAAATTACAGGCACATGAGACATTCCACCTTCACGTCTCACATTTACGGGCGCATACGATGCGACTTGGGTCTTGTCATACCTACTTTGGGAGGACCCAAGTCGCATCGGCTGTAATGGGCCGAGGTTACCACTTAACACCAGGTGGGCCGTCGGCTCGTTCCGTAAATGTATTACATAAAAAAAAAAAAAAAAAAAGTCTCATAGCTGTTTTAAAATTGATTTGTAGAATGGCTAAGCGCGTTATAATCTTGGTTAGTTTGTAGGAACAACGTAATGTAATTCGAAGTCTATAAACCATGCAGATGTTGTTACAGGTACAAACTTACTTAAATAATCATCCTTTTCCGGGATGATAAGATATATCATCGTTTTAAGAGTGGTAAAATGGTGGTCTTGGGATAATTTGAAAACTGTTGTTTGCTCGTTCGGACACATAATATTTTTCAGCCATGAGACAAAGACACCATGTAACCTAAAATAACAACGGACGTATGCCCTAATGATAAGGTTACCCGTGCGGCAACTACTCCAAATTAATATATCCTGGCTCGCGCCGTGATTCCTAATATTATATTTAGACGTGACATGCGCTCGTTTGTATCAATTGGTCCCGTCTGCCTCACTGATATACGGCCGACGCTACTTTAGGACAATGATGGCATAAATTGCGCTATTACGCGCTTAGTGCCCCCCCGCGACCCCGCGCGACTTCTGACTCCCTAATTGACAAATTAGCCTGCAGTGATACGCTTGCATGCACAATCCGAGACACAATCACAGAACGACACACGTTGTCGACAATCAACACACGGCCGCGCCCCGCTAACCAGAAGCCGTCGGCGTCCACTCGGGAAGACAACTCGATAAATGAGCACACGAGTGATTCTCGCGTCGCGTCGGGAGGCCGGCGATTACAATGCTCATTAATAACTTCTCGTGCGGCACCGCTAACTTCACTAACACAAATCGCTCTAATGAGTGGACTCCGTGAGTGCCTTTTAATTTCCCATTCGGTGCGGCCACCTCCGATATCGGCTGACGGTTATTAATACAGGGACGGGGCGGCGCGGTTACCGGCGCGGTGGCTGTGCCCCCGACGGCCGCGATTACTCGACCCGTGCCGAGTGCGGCGCGGCGGCTGCAACTCGCGACTTATCTCCACCTATTAATTACATTCAGATATTCAACGGACGAGTTTAATGCGACCGCTTCATTTGTCGGTGCACTGAGAGTGCCATATCGAAGACGTTAGAGGGTCGATTAATTTGAGATTAGGCTTGGCCGGTCACCGGTATCAATTCCGTTATGTCACAGCCTCTGGGACGGACGGTGGAGGGTATGAAACGCGTTCCTTTATATTTACGATAGTCATCTAGCGTTAAATCAGTTGAGTTTTGCAAGGGCTGCCTACCGGGTTCGCGCGATGCTGGCTCGCGGCCGCTGCCGGTGGACCGCTGCGGTGTTGTAATTATAGTTTCTATTCATAAAAGAATCTGAATCAGATCGGACGCAGCCTCGGGCCGCCGGACAACGGTTAATAACACCCCACCGAGAATACTGACTGCTGTTACAAATTAAAGGAAACTAGTATCGTGGTCTACTTAAATTACTATTTCATATTACTTATCGCTGTGCTTAAGTTTTCATTGCCACTAAAGCGAAGATTGCTAAAAATTATGGAAACCGACTACATATTTTACAAATCGATAATATGGTAAATATGATTTTGTCGTTATTAGGAATCAATTATATCATCAGGTGGGACATCACCTCGGTCCGTCATTTAAAACACACAAAAAATATACTCCTTGTGGTCATTTAAAGCATTATTAAGTATGATTACGGCTTCAATGTAGCAAGGTAAAACTACAGCTTCCCTTATCAGCAGCAAGAGCGACTCCTATTTGAATGGACTGGACTGTTATAGAAAAAGTGAAATACATTGTTATACAATATTTGTAGAAAACGACATTTTATGACAAATGTATTCAAGTATTTTGATATACCCCAGGCGGACAACACAATGAGCTAAACGCTTATCTCGAAGAAATGATTAATAGTATTACTACAATCAATACTTTAAAGCACATAAACAAAGCCACGGAACCGGCTAAAGTAGGTAACTTAATTATGCCGGTATTCACGAGAATTAAAATCACATTCAGTCGAATTTATTGACACCTAAGATTTGCATTATATTTTCATTAGTATCTTAGTTTGCTACGATATCGCAATTTCTCGGTCATTCATTATATATAAATATGTTGTGTTATGACTAGTGACTCGCCCCGGATACGCACGGGCGCAATTTACAAATAAATCTAAAGTGCGCTTAGTAAGAAAGTATTAACAGTTTTTTTTAAACACCAGGTTCTGCAGGATCCTGGTGATGCATCAGGTCGGGGTTATCATACTTTGACATTAATATCATTGACAAGTGACAGGATTTCAAATTTCAAATCGATCAGATCTGTGGAAGTTATTTATAACTCTTCATCAACTAGAAAAGAGGCGATGATCTTCAAACCGCTGAGCAGATTTTCTTAAAACATATTATCTTCTTAGATAATATGATCAGTTGGCCGATCAGTCGGCCGATCAGTCGGTCAGTCGGTCGATCAGTTGATGCAACAGACAGATACACATAATTATACACACTACAAAATTATAACATCTCTTTATCGTCGGGGGATAAAAATATTCTTGTTACTACTCATAAGAAAAAGAGGTAAAGATCCAAAGCTCATCTTGTGTTGGTTAGCTATTATATTATAAACAACATACAAAAACAAAACGTAAACTACATTATTGAGACTTTTTCTTAAAGAAACTAGATTATCAAACCAATCAAAATGAACGTGCATTGATGACTAATCCGTTCTGATAATCAGCCCGCTTTCTCAGTATCCCCATACCAGTCGCAGAAACCATAAGTGGAACAGAGTTGATTTTCAGACATACTTTCCATTCCACATCAGCCACGTAAAAGTGTATCATTATTCATAGCGGTGCTATCTGAAAACTGAGCAACAGTGGCTGGCCAGGTGTAAGCTATCTCGTCAGAAGCGACAGACAATTTGAAACCAGAAAAGAATCTCCTGTCCGGCTTCTCTCCCCATAACTCAGACCGATAGCAACATACCTGGACCTGTTAACGACAAAGAACCAGATAACACGGCCACCTAAAAGACCCTATCTGCCATTCGATAATATTTAATAATTATTTACATATATTTTATCAGATGGATGGTGCGCGAGCGGTGACATGTCAGCGCTAGCGTTTATTATGGTTGTTTATTTTGGCATCTGGTTACACCGACATTAAAACACTTCTTAGATTATATTCCGATATCCGGCTTTGGAATTGTGTAATTAAAACTAACTTATGTGGCCACAGCTTCGTATTCGTGGACTCGATAAATCGCTTGGAAAATTCAAAAAAACTACAGGGGTTTGTTCAAACATGAATGCTTAAAACGCTGGAAACTTACTTGAATAAAATGAAATTTATTGTTCAATTTTATAGATTAATTTTAGTCGTTAAAGATACTTACACTCTCGTGAATCAATGGGCCTACCACAGAAGCCAAATTGTTTATAATATTACTCATTTTTTTGTGTTTTATTGTATTTTTATTTCATGTAATTGTTGTTCCTATGTTTGTGCTGAATAAATGTTTTTATCTATCTATCTATCTATCTATCTATCATTAAAAAATACTGTTTATTACACGCGTCCTGTCTTCAGCAATCTTCAGATTGAAATGGAAAGTATTTCATTATTTAATATTTCAGCCAGAGTGAACTATAAATCTATCTAGATAGATCTTGAATGATAAAGATATATATCTTCTACGATCTGATAATAAAAACATTTTTCGTTACCAGCTATAGAACTCACGCAAAGTTCGTCTGGGGAGTACTGCCACCATGCCCATTTCTGCCGCCAAGCAGTAACGCATTCGCGTTACTGTGTTCCGGTTTGAAAGGTGTGGTTGCGGTGAAATTACAGGCACATGAGACATTCCACCTACACGTCTCGGAGTTACAGGCGCATACGATGCGACTGGGGTCTTGTTGTACCTAGTACGGCAGGAACCAAATCGCATCGGTTGTTATAGACAGAGGTTACCACTTAACACCAGGTGGACCTTCGGCTCGTTTTGTAACAGTATCATTTAAAAAAGAGACTACTGGCTACTGATTACTACTGAATGCTTAGGTTTAACTTGATGGAAATGAATGTATCCGGTGCTAAAGATTGCGTCGCATTTGAGAGAGATATATGTTTCATCCAAATGATTTCCCATTATATTTATGTTTGGATGAAGCCAGAATTAAATTGTTTAATAATTAAGATTCACGGCCGTTTTGATGACTACTTTAGAATTATATCGTTGTTATAGATGATTCATTTCTGTTTCGGATTACTAAATTTCTTTCATTTAACTGTTAATTTGATTGGTGAAATAGACGAAATAAAGCACAATATGGAATTTCTTGTCGATTTGTTAACACACTATTTGAATGGATTACGATTACGTTTTCTATGATACATTTTATGGATAAATTGAAATTATAATACATTTTTACAAGATATGAAAATATGAGTATATTGTGCGTACTTTTAAGGTCCAGTCAAACATAAATATACATTATCATCAATTACTGAAAAATTTAGAGTAAATTAACAAGATGCCTTTTAAGACTTGTAATTATATGAACGACACATTTAAATAATTGTGATATTTTTCCGTGTAATTGTGATGATTGAAAACGCAAATAACCAGTCATTGATACTAAGGTTTATAATCGTTCTTCATTTGTAACCCTATTTACAACGTAAGTAAGTAACGTCGTGAATCTGAAAAATAATTGATTTTAGTTTTTTTATAATTAAATCCCAATGAAGAACGACATAGAATTAGGTTAGACTAGCAAATAAGACCTAATTTTTCAGTTATACGCTACAATTATACATGTAACTAACTGTTAATCATCTTAATACAATAGATTGAATAGCTTTTCCTCGTGGCGGGTCTTGTACGACAATTATATCTCTTCTTCTCAATACTCCAGCTACTATTGCGGATCTTCGACTGGCCTCACAGCTCAGTTTGTAGTAACCCTGCCTTCTACGCTGTAGGTCCTGGGTTCGATTCCCACACAGGACCAACATTTGTATGACGAATATAGATGTTTGTTCTGTGTCTGGGTGTCAATATGTACGAGATGATATCCAATATTGACAAAAAAAAAGTAGGTATATAAATATTATATCAGTTGTCTGGTTTATATGACACAAGCTGTATGGAATGTCCACCAATATTTATTTATTTATTTATCTTTTCAGTCCATGCAGTGAAGCTATGAATCTCCCTCCCCTATGAAATTCATGCGAGTAAATCGGTCTATCAGTAAGAAAAGAGTAAAAGAGCACTACCTTTCTTTGTAATCGGTCGTTGTATTATATATTTATTTACGTACGTACACAAATTACATTTTATATTTATGGTACCAATATATATATAACGGGAAAAACAGAAACCTTTATCCGGATCTTATAATAATATATCTCTCGTCGAAGTTCATGCGGTTTTTCGTCTTCGAACACCAAATCTATCCCTCTCATAGTGCCGAATTCTAGTGAGTGATATTGAGTTGAGTGTGAATGCCTATATACATTTATATAGATGCCTGATTTATATAGATGTCTTAAACTCCCATTCTAATCGAACGAAACTCAATAAAAATAAGCAATCGCTTTCCGAGTAGCAAACCCATATCGATGTCTCAATCAAGCATCATTAAAGGACAACGTTACAAATTGCATTCCGGCCGGCCAATTAATTTATAGTTTATTTATAAATAGCTGCTACATGCCGTATCGGACAGGTTGTCCTATCAATATCAATCGTTTGACAAGTGTATTACATACTTGACGGGTAACGTCACTTGAAACGCCGCGCCGCCGCGCCGGCCGCCGCCGCGGACCCCAGGCGCCCGCTGTGAAACGAGAGACGAACGGACAGGACGTTATGGAATACACGAAAAAACTGATGGATATGCAATAACGATATGATTTGCATCATTTGCCTGATTAGAATCTAGTTATAAAATACAGTTAGTAAACTTAGTATTGGGTAAATATATTTTTACTTATCAAAAACCAGATGAAATAAAATACGCAAAACAAACACATCTCTACTCTGGACATTTAAAACTATAAAAGTAAGCCCTTATATGACACCAACGATGTATATGCAAATCCGGCTCGTAAAAACGGCGATATCTGGTCTTTCCCTGTAATATCAACTTTGGAATCGCATTTTGATCAGTACCATGTGCAGTAAATTCACACTATTATTTTATTAAAATGAGATTTAATGTCAATGATTCTTGAAAATAGTAATAAGCTTTAGTTGTTTTTGCTGTTTTGAACATCGCGTTATACGGTTTTCTATCGTAACATTCCTATATTACGATACAAAACCGTATAACGCGAAAATTAATTATAAATAATAAATAAGAATAAATAGTAAGTAATAATAATAAGAAATATTTATTAACAGTGATTCAACCCGATTAAATCGTTAGTTGAGTTGATATGCGATTTGTCCTAGCTCTCGGTTTTTAATTACCTAGAGATTTAAAAAAAAATTACAGAAAAGTTGAAAAATGTGTATCTTCGGTGAAAAAAAACGCGGTAATGAGCTCACCACTTTTCACATCTACTTTACCACGATTGCGTCCCCCACAAGGTGAAATCTGATCCACTAGGACTTTGCCTACCCATTCTGAAGAAAAAGCGTAAGTCTACGTATATAGCCTATATGTATATAGTATATGTCTATGTATATACCTCTAGGTACCTAATAAGATAATAACTATGTAATATGAAACTATAAGGAATATCCCAGCAGTTATCGTATTAAATAAACAACGCATCATTTTATTGTGCAATTAAAATGAATTCGACAAATCTCGACACAAGTTTCTCCCTATATCTTAAATAGATATTTCCGTAAGAGTACTAAAGTTAGATGTCTTTTATCTCTATTGGTAGAGTTTTGTGTTAAAATCTACCACACAAATCGTATATTGTGTGACAACTATTGAAGTAGAACGTTGTCTGTGTATCTGCGCAAACGCTAAACCCGTCCTCGATTTCCACTACCACTGTGATCAGAATTTTATCAGAATGTAGGTGTTTTATATTCAAGACTGATAAACTAGTTTCCATTACAATTAATAATATGTAATGTGATGTTAATTGTTTAACAGATAACATAATAATGACTACATATAAATTACATTCATTAAACCTTAATAAACCACGTAAGTCTAACCTAACACCAGACTGATCGAGCCAGATTATAGTTTTATATTTATATATTTTTACTTCTAAATAAAAATATAAGACATTTCAAGTGAAAACATAAATTTTGAAAAATCTCGTGGTACAGTCACCTGCAAAAGCCTCAGCGGTCACCACTCAGCCCGCTCTCACTTAATGTCATAAATAACTTTGTCAATCTGCTAACTTAATAGCATAATTTATTCATTGCAGGACAACATAACGAGCAACGCCGATAATAAACCAGAAAAGCCATGAGGTGATAATAGCTGTCCGTAAATAATGATTGCAGATAGCCGGTCCGCGCCTCGACGGGTCATCTCGCCGGCAACAACTGCAAGTAGGGACAGCTGTGTACTCGAGTACCTATTGATAACAACCAAAAACATATCTTCTCATATCTGTGCGTTGTACGAGCTGACCTCGAACCTTGTCTCTGCCTCGGCAGAATGCAATCGGAGTCTAATTAACGCAACTCGGACACGGCTCGCACCGAGGATGTACCGATTAGACCGCTTCGCCCATTAAGGAAGAACAATCACATCACAAACAAGGAATAGGCTAGATTAGTTCTGCGCTTTGTGTACGGTATAATCGCCACAGTTTGATACGTATCGTAATGGAATGCTGAATCTTGTTAGAAAGCAGCAACTAAAGTTGATTAAGTAGAGTTGTTTCGCTTTGAACGTCTACCTGTTTTCTAGGAGTTTTATGTAATACGGCGGTAAGCGATATCGGCAAAGGGCCCGTTAGTGCTATAGCTCGGCGTGTCAGATCGGTCGCAGCGGTGTCCGCCGGCCGGCGCGGCGCGGCGCGGCGCCTGGCGCAGCACAGTAGCCGGTACTGCCAAAGACGACATCGCCCTCACTAGACTGTACACGGCACGGGGCTGTGTCGATGTGCTCCCGCGATAGCCCCGCTCCGCGGCCACCGCCATTTATCCACGCTGCAATAAATTCAAATTACCGGATTAACAATACTACGGATACCATCTCTTCAGAGATATTTGCGGCGACCGATAACGATATAACATACGTTCGATTCCCGACTTTAAGCACGTCTCTAATTCCGATCCAATTACGTGACCGATACTGTATTACTACCGGATAACATATTCGCGATCGCTAGACTAAAATCTTTAACAGCGGGCCGTTAAATCTAACGAGGCCGTAATAGTCTAGATACGGCTTATGACAGAGCCGTAAATAAGACTCGTAGCCGTAATAAAACGGACCGGCGTGAAATTGAATCTAATTTTAATAAGCACGACGTACACAAAAACATTGCTATCAATAAACGTCGCGAGCGGAGAGCGCTTGTCGCGGCGGCGCGGCGGCGTTGCGTCGCGCACATGAGCGACGCTGCACCAGCGCAGCGCCGGGATACAGCGCAATGAAATCCAACACCGCAACGAATCGAACGCTGTCCTGTCGCGTTTGAAATTTCTGCAATATTTCGCCCTTTTCACGCCGATATCCTCGGCCGTGTCTAACCGCCGGACATGAAACACAATATCGGCGAGTGAGCTCCATTATTTATACGCAACGCAGAGTCGACACAGATTAGTTTTACGTATCCTTAAATAAAGAGCTGTAGATTTTGAAAATTAGAAGTTTTCCTCATAATTATATCTTGGATTTCATTTAGGCACTAATGTCAAAGTCAAAGTCAAAAACTTTATTTCCATAGGATTCATAAAGAAATGGCTTGGAAACGTCAGTAATATTCGAAAGACATAGACATAGACACAGACATAGACATTTATTTATTTACTAAGTAGCACACAATATATTCTAACACTTTATAACACAAAAAAGAAACAGATGAGAACAAAAATACACAATGAAATAAAAATAAAAATATAACAGTACGAAACATACGTACTTATCGCTAAGTTCGACGCCTGTTCAAACCCTGTCCGACCCTCCATAAGGAAGAATTACTGTGAAAGTAAGGAAAAAAATACAATTACTGTGGACGTTTGCTATTCCTTCGTTCGGAGTGTGAAGCGTGTTTACGTGGCTCGGTGATTAACGTGCATCAGCAACGACAGATCTTCCAAACGAGTTTAATGTGTTACTACTTACTATACGTTTTAATTAGCGAAGGGTGTCAGCGGTTGACTCGAGACGCCCACAGAATGCGTTTAAACTGCAGTAAAATTTTCCCTTTGCGGTTTTATAGCTTAATTTCGTATTCCGCTGTTCTCGTATCGAGTCGAGTTTTTTGTAAACTAAATTAAATTGTCACTTATAAATTCCACCAAAAATAGTCACCTCAATTTCTAAGAAAAAATAATATATTATACAATGTCCACAAAAACAAAATTTACATACATACACACACCTCAACTCAATTGACAGTAACTGTGACTTCTGTGCTGAAGGTCGTGGATTCGATTCTCACCCAGTACAAATTTTTGGGTAACAAAATTAAATTTCTGATATGTCTGATCGTTAATAATGTAATGTATACGTGAAAATTGTATCATACATACATTACTATTAGGTACCTTGTATATTAATTAAATAATATTTTTCGTAGATTATGACTGTAAATACGCCAACTCACATGTTCTAATATGTAGCTGATGTCTAGTCTATATGTATTAGAAAAAACTTACCTATCATTCTGAGTTAGATGTTTTTCAAAGTGGAATTTGCATTTTTTACGCATTCAACACAAAATATTATGCAAATACTTACACAATCAACGGGCGATATTGTTGCAAACCAAATTACGTGGTGATTATCTCCTAAAAATACTCAAATGTCGACGAGAATTGGCCACCGTCCAAACCAAAGTCAAAATACTTACAGTGTAATTGTTGTTTCACAAAGTTTAATAAATTCTCGTTTCAAAAATACTTTAGTTAGAATTATCGAACAAAAGACATAATATAAAAACGTGCTTAGATAATAACAATGGAAAATAGTGTTTATACTCGTAGCACACTGACTGAAAATAAATATTTTAGAAATATATTTTCAGTTTCTTGTATTTCTTGATTGTCGAAAAATATCTACAGTAATCATACATCCATTACATTGGTTAAATATTTCTTTTCAACGCAGAACGTAGAACTTGTCTCACCTGGAGAGCGGATATAACAAACTAGTGCCTACTGTTCAAGGAATACAAACAAAATAATATATATTTTAAATCTGAACTAAATATGTTAACTTCTGCAACTAATACTTTTAGTTGGAACAAGTTGATTGCCCTGTCTCACAGGGTGGAATATCAAGCTCTCGGTGGTCGAGCTCTATAGCGATTTATGCAACGGCTTCGATAATGGCCGTATTAATGGAAATTGACACCACTTCGATCGCTCGAGAATGTGGGATAGACCTCACCATCACCGCTTAAGGAAATATAATATTAACGGCGCAATCACGGCATAATAATCTCGTCCTCACACGTCGAAACTCGTCTTCCAGTGACAATTATCAATTCGTCGATGGCATCACCTTTCCACCGCTACAAGTAGTTGTAATTTAATGCTTTAGTTGGCTATTAGATTCACAGATATAAAACTATCTATAATTTTTGAATATATAAATGCTGTTCTACGTTTATTGTAATTTCATTTTGGGTAGTTGATTGATAATAATTTTGGAAATATATTGATGTGCCCACTTTTTATATGAGAAACTACTCAAATCAATGTTATTTTGTTCAACAGCCAAATCCAAAACATTGACCCGAAAAACTTGGAAACGATAGCAGACCCAATTTCTAAGTGACTACGGTATAAACAGGTACACAACCTTCCGTAACCTACACCCCACAATAAGTAGGCGCTTACAGAATTCAATGGAGGTCTAGACTAGCTGTTTCCAGGTCCAATTGTCCCATAATAACAACCTTGTTTATTCGTGTCCTCGTTACGTTTGTTATTCGCTCGCTTTCTCTAAGAACTTTGCGAATGCTATTATTTCCATTATAGGAATCATTACTGCGATATGAGTTACGACACCGTCTTTGGATGGACAACCCGACTGTCTCCTTTCGATATTTATTGGCATATAATGGCTTCTAATGGGGGGCTATTGAATCTGCCACCTGGATCTCTTTTATTTTGCACTCGCCGCTAGGGGCGGGTCGGTGTCTGGACGCATGTGCTGTATATTCATAATGCAATGAACGTTTGGTGATTTAATTGATACCCGGCCCACATTGCGGACGTCCTGCACGTATGGACAAAACGTAATTGCTCGTAAAGCCCCGATACTCGATTGTTTCTTGATTATCAAAATAAAAGAGTAACACGAGCGTTGTGAGAATCGAAAAAGATACGAGCTGAGTTATTATTTTAAAGCAAATGAACCTGTTTCACAGTTCCTCGGACCTTGCGGACATCATACGAGATTGTAGAGAACACATACCTACCTATATACCGTGAGGCAGATGATGATATCAACGCAGAGCAGCAATAAATAAGTACGTACTCAAATTTATTTAGGCCTTTCGTCGATAACGCTCAGTATTCAGGTTCTTTTATTTGTTGAACACGACGTACGCAAGTGCAATTTATTGATGCCGTGTTTCTATAAGCAGTAGGTGCGTCCCACGCGGCGGTGCACAATGATCACGAGCGAACCCGCCGACGTTTACAAGTATCACGCCCCTCGGAAGGAAATACTGAAACAAGTTCATGCTAAATACACCCCATAAATAGTGGCGGTTATGGTGTCGTAAAAACTAAGTCAAGCTGTGCGAACAACTCTTGCAGCCATAAAGAACAGCTCTCGCCGCGCTCGCCATTTGCACCAAGCGCTTATTCATATTTAGGAAACAAAATCATATTTCAATTTGTCATGAATAATCTATTACATATTCATCAGCGTAGAATGTTCAATTCCCAAAAACCTTTTTTAATATCACCAATTTATTTTTGGATGCATGATTAACTTTGTCGTCAGAAAGAGAGCGCATCACATTATGTTGCATATTTTATGTGATTAACTTAAAACAAATCTATAATCATTATACATAATATCAGTGTATAAAAGTCAAATAACTGTGGGAATGTTTGTTTTCGTTTATTTTATTTCATTGGGAAATGATATAATCGTTTATATCACAAATTACGATTTTATTACATTTTATTAAATACTCATAATCAGGGACTGTATATATTGGATTTTATCTGAATTTAAACTTACTACTTTATGGAACTGATAATATGTAGAAGAAAAAAGGAGTGATCGCATACCATCTTGCTCAGTAGGCTTCGGGATAAAATGGTTTTTACAAGAACTAAAAAATTAAGTGCGTCCCTACTTTGTATGCCATGTCTCCTATTGGCTTCTACATATTATCAATATCGTAATTCTAAAATCTTAGCAAATCGGTGCGTGTACAAATATGTTTAAAATAATATTAATATTTATTAGTATATTTATTACGTTTGTATGTAAATAATTGGTGACTGAACAAATGCAAAATTTTGTTTACTCTCTCTTCAGGTCGTTTTCTTTTAATGGTGCCCCTGAGGAAATCATCTCAAGTTCCGAATGATGGAACTAGAGACGCTGCTGTTGGACATTGTTAATACGAGCTTCACGTATCATAACTGACATCGCCTACAGAGAGCAACGCGTTCTGTAACACCACGGAACATAATTTACATAAATATTGGGTAAAATGTTGTTAACTATTTTTTAGTGCCTACTGGGTAAAATAATTGTTTAATTTAGTATTCGTGAGAAATTAATTTTTATGGTAAGTACATTCTATGCATTTAAAATTTGATCTGCCTACGAGAAATATAATATTAAAAGATTTATCGAAATAAATATAACATTTCATACTTTCTGAAAATACTATTATGATATAGAAACCTACACAGTATCAAAAAAGATTTCCAAGTAAAATCGGTTTTATTTGCCAACGCCTTCACTCCGTTGACCGAATAAAATTGTATCTAGAATGCAATAAATAATGATAAGAAATTAAATCCTTATTTAATTTCGTATATTTTTTTGTATTGGTCACATAAATTACAGCAATTACTTATTAACACTAGGGCTATATTTATAAATTAAATGCAATCAAAATTTATAAATCCTCATATAATGGAAAATAGGCCCAAAAATCAGTAAATGACGCATATTAACTTAAATTATATATAATATTAATTTGCCTGACCTCATAGTTCAATTGGTAGTAACCTGCTGTAGCTCGTGGGTTCGATTCCCACCCAGATAAAACATTTCTGTGACGAACATAGATGTTTGTTCTGTGTTTGGGTGTTAATATGTGTTATATGTATGTATTTACAATAAAAAGTATGCAAGTATTATATCAGTTCTCTGATTCCAATGATACAAGCTATGCATAGCTTACTTTGGGGCCAGATGGCGCTGTGTGATATGTCCACCAATAATATTATTATTATTATTAACTATTTATAGGTAAAATAACAAATATGTTTCTTTATATGGATACCATGATATTCCTTGGCTGTCATTGCACGTGTCCATTCTAAGAAAGTAAGCGAACGGTTAAGAGGTCACGCCGAGTCGTGGACTCACCACAATTATAACGCGCCCTGAGGCAACGTTTGGCTCATTACGCATTTCAACAATTTCCTTGGCGCCGACTGCGTGAAACAACGCACCTGACTGACCTCTTGTTACCGCTCGTGAGTTTGCGACTACTCTTATTTAAAACGTTATAAAGGTAGGTTTTTGTGATTATAGAACAAACAAGCAGACGGCCCACCTGATGTAGGTACGCTCTTTGTAGTTTTTACCATTCGTTTCACATTTTTGCTATTACTTTTTCGAAAATGTAACAAAGAGGATAATCTTCACGAAAATAGATTACCGGTAAAAGCGAGTGCCGACAGTATTTTTAGTAATCCAAGTTGAGACGGCCCAACTCAAAACGGCGCACCCCAATATTTTTAATTCAATGTCCTAATAGATTTCAAATAAAATTACTTCGATAGGAATAAAACGCAAGGATTCCTGTGAAGAGATAATACAACAATAAAACCCATCTGTTAAATTAAATATTTTGAATAAATGAATGAAGCGTTGCGTCGACGGGTCGTTAACCAATCTCCTATGTTGCGTCATAAACTCCAATTTCGGACTAATTGAAAAAGGAAAAGCGGAACTCAGTCCCAAATTACCGACACTATATCAAGTGTTAAACGGCTCTTATCGACGCCGGAGCAACGAGAGATCATTGACGATGAAAAATACACAATTTGAGGTAATAAATCAACGTCAAAGAGTCAGCGTCCGGGGCTTGCGAGCCGCGCCAGTAGCCCCAACGAATGCTTCACTATATTATTTATTACTAAGGAGAAAATATAATACTATTTTTATAAGAGGAAGCACTTAATTACACGGTTATTATATAAGCTTCGACACGCTATTGATTGTTATTTCACTCAATATCTACATTCCACTTGGAAAAAATACATACCATTATTCAAAAGGAGGCGTCAATAAATCCATTGAATTATTGACGCAAATTGCCATCACCTTTACCAATAATGTTTAGTTAACAGTAGTAGGCGCCGCGCCGTATCGTTGTAAGTAGTCGGGCGAGACAGACTAACATTATACCCATTCATCCAAGTAGAACAGTTTTTCATGTAAGTACCTACCCCGTAGATAAATGCCATAGATTCTTGTTTTTAAAGCATTCAAATGTTTTATGCTTTCTATCACAGTCAGCAAATTATCTAGGCCAGAAGTTGAACCCGAATCTTGCACTCTATGATTTCAAGGTTTTTTTTTATATTTCTATTACACTTAAAAGGGCCAGTTAGAAGTATTCGCACTCCAAAGTGTAAGTAATCACATATCACAGCATCAATAGCATACAAGTATAGCACAGTAACAAAAGATATAAACTGTGATACAGAACATATTTTTCTATGGGGGCACAAAATTATCTTTTGCTTTTTAGATACTATGTTAGTATGATTTATTATTGACTATTTACTATGATAATTAAGTATAATAGAATAAGTTAACAGTTAAGTTTTTTACTATACTATATTTTTAAGATCTAAATAAAGCTATTATTATTATGTACTATAATTGACTATGTTAGTACTATCAGGAGTAATAGGTATGTTTCTCTCTTCCAACACATGATACAATTAAATCTTCTGTGGATTGAATCTCTGAAATTGTCAGCATCATTTAACCATGTCAATCGGCATTTCAAAGATACACTTCATACATTTTATAAGGAAATGTGTAAAGCAACTTATTTACAAAAATAAAACACAAAATCACACAAAATCTTGACCTCTCGTTTCACGTGATCTAACCCGGCCGGGCCGTGGAAAGGAAATCTGTCACAAAACGTAGACAAATATATATTTGAAATCGATAACATTCATATTAGACATGATGAAATTACCACAAATGTTAATTTGATCCCGTTTGTTAGACCTTAGTTTTTTACCTATATGATAGCGGCCCGTAAAGATTGTCCCATACAAAGCACTGAGTGAAAATTGTTACGGGTAAAATAAAATGTAAATACTTTTAATATTTCGTATAATTCATTAATTTTCAAAAAAAATCACTTAAATTTCATAATTTTGTCCAAATTTATCATATCCATAAAATAATGTTTAAGTGTACCTATCTAATGCAATAAGGATGCAATATTAATATACGGACATCACAAGGGTCGTCAAAAGACTGATAATAAAATGCTCTGCGAATATTTGTTCCGGCGATACAAATATCGAAATGACAATGACTTCACAGCAGCTTCACATTGTGTACATGAAGAGATTAGTCAGAATTACAATATGCACTGCATCAGGCGTGTAACCGTGGCAGTAATGAATGTTCAGATTTGTGGGTACCTGCGTGAATAATCATATCTGCTATTGTGGTTAATTACTCAACCCAATGGGTATAATTAAACGACGGAACATTCGGTACATCTCGGTGCAGGAGTAGCAAGTGGAATCGTTGCTGATAAAATTTAAACAATTAGAGGTTAAGTTACAGCGTACCTACGGGTTAAAATATATATAAAGGATGGTTTATGTGAGGTTTTATAGTAGAGTAGCTGTGTCTGTGAAATGGTCAACAATGAACAGAGGTTGATATCCTTTTACCGTCCATGTTAAAAAATATATATTTTGTAATGAATATCATTTACCGGCCCGTAACTTCTTAATTAATAAGCCATTCACAGATTTTCATTTACCTGGCTATACTAATAATTTTTCGATGGTAAACATACATTTGACAGGCCTCACAGCTCAGTTGATAGTAACTCTGCCTTCTGCGCTGTAGTCGTGGGTTCGATTCCCACCCAGGACAAATGTTTGTGTGCCAGACATAGATGTTAGTTCTTCGTCTGGGTGTTGATGCATATTATATGTCTGTATTTACGAAAAGTATATAATTATTATATCAGTTGTCTAGTTCCCATGATACAAGCTATGCTTAGCTTACTTTGGGGCTAGATGGCGCTGAGCGAAATGTTCCCAATATTTATTTGTTATCATATTGAACATATCAACTAAGCTACAGATTTTTCTTTGTTATATTTAGGTACTCTATGAGTCGACTCCTATTCCTATTCCTAATCGTCGTTAAATATGGGACACGTAAAAATATTGCTTATGTTAAATATATTAACATTTGTATTAAACTTGTGCCTTAACGATTACATATGAGTTTGTTTGTCGTATAATTCGATTATTGATAAGAACCTCGAGTATAAATGTCATTTCGCGTTTCGAGGGCGTACTGACGCATTTCTCTAAGCAATTTCGTCAACGTACCGGACCCTACGCAATGACGTCTTTTCGTTTCATAACATCCCATTTAGATAATGATGGCCGATAAATATATAATATGGACATATTTGATGCAGCTGAATATAGCCCTGACATGGACAGTTTTCATTGACGGGTTTGTTATCGATTCGGTCGTCTATGACGCCACAGACTAATTCAAGCATGGCTTATGCTATGGTTTCGAGTATAGGTGTCCACTTATCTACGTAAATGGACGGAAGTTAACTATTCCAGTACCCACCCACCCGTTCCATATTTGATTAATGCCAAAGTTCAAACTAAGGTGATTGTCCTTTGATCTTTTTACAATAATTTTGTGTTAAAGTCGTGTCGAGCTCAACTGAAATGACGTAAGCTCGCGATCTGTAACCTATGTCTTGGACTAGAATTTTACGTAATACGTAGTTGTAAGAAATACATCAGGGAGAAAACTGGGTGGAAAATTATCTCATGCTCGCCTTGTCCAGTTAACCTGATTTACCACTCAGGCTAAGAATCTACCGCCAAGCAACTAACGGTACGGTCCGATAACCTCACTTGATACTTACCTCAACACATACTTGATACACATTTCCGAATCCAATCGTCCCGTTTCGACACTGTCGCCTATGACTAGCCCCACAACTCAGTTGGTAGTCTGCCTTCTGCGCTGTAGGTCTTGGGTTCGATTTCCTACCCGGACAAACATTTGTGTGAAAAACTTGGGCTCGAGGTATTCGTTTTACCTGTGTCTGGGTTTTATATGTATTTCATGTGTGTACATATGATATTTAATTAAGAAATACTATGATTTTATTTGGTTTTATAGTATAGCTAGAAGGTGTAATGGTATGCTTAGCTTGGGGCTTATCTTGCGATAGCGCTGTGTGAAATTACCACCAATATGTATTTGTTTAATTATATCGGTCGCTTGAGGTGATATTAACTCGTCAACGCAACACTGATACAACAAAGAAGCTTGATATATTGATTCAGATCCTAATTTTTAGCTAAATTCTTGTTCAATTCTTCTCACATGAGAGCGTTAAGATAAAAATAACGAAGTGTCATTTTTTTCTTATACTAATTGGACAAATAGACTTATTCGTTTCAAAACAACTCAATAATCGTGTAACATATATAGGCATGTTTCGGCATTAACATATCAATATAGATGTTGTCGGAAAATCGGCTGTTTAGAGGTTCCGTCAGGTAGTCGCGTGTGCGGGGGCGAATAGGAAGATTGACTTATATGGTAGCAGGCAGCGGCCGATCACTTGTTTGTTCCACTGCGCACCGGCTACCTCACCCCATCACCATTTAAAGACACATTTTCGTATAACGCCCACATCTGAATAACCAGTTCTGAAATAGAATAATTATAATTTATTCATTCACAAATCTTTTGGACAATAAATTCTAATAATTAATTTTCCTACCTCAATTTTTAGATACATAATTAATAATTCTGAAGTAAGAGTATATGTTTAGTATATAATAATATGTTTAATTTACGCATATTTTTCAAAGTCAAAGTCAAAAACTTTATTTCCATATAATTCATAAAGAAATGGCTTGGAAACGTACTTATTAGCATACTTATCGCTAAGTTTGACGCCTGTTCAAACCGTATCCGACCCTGCATGGGGAGAACAAACAAGAAACCCCAAAAACAACAAAAAGAGGGGCTTCCTTCTTTTCGCGAGCATGATCCTTGTAACAATCTGAGTACTTAGATCTATGTTACATTTTAAGCTAGGTAATTAAATCAATATAAGAAAGAGTCATTATCCCCCCCTAGGTTAAAAACCTGTAACGTGTAGATAGAATAACAAAGATCATACAGTAATTTTTTCAGCGAATGGGTAAAGGTGCGATGCTGAAAGGGTCAAAGATTATGATCACGCCGAAGGTGAGCATGATTCTCAAATGTTTGGTTGCTATGTAATATACACGTAAGGATAATCTCTAGTCAATGTTTTAACTTGTTGAGCTAATTAGATCCAGTAATGATGGATGTTAACTTTTGGCAAATATATGAATTTGAATTTGAATTTGGTATCCACTTTAAATAAAAAAGTACAAAAAAAACTTTCTAGTTTTTAGGAAATTTCAGCATTTGTCATATTAATATCTATAGTATTCCACAAATTTTATTTTTCTGAGAAATATAATAAACGTCGCTTAAGAATGTTCTGTCGACTAGACCATTCACCCTATAACCAAATTACTCATTAGAGCAAGCTGCAATATTTAATCCAATCTGCAGTTAGAATAATTAGTCATAAATATTATACTTTAGAATTAAAGAGACAAATTTTAATCAAATTAAAAACTATGTAATTAACTGCTATTATTATTTTATTGTAATCTACTATACTCCATTTACTATACTCCTGTTACTTCTGGAAGGAACTAGCCATCCACAACACAGGGAATCCTAGTGTGGGGGCTAGTGCACATTCTTGCACTGTTATTCACTGATTCAGTTTAAGTATTCAAATACTGTGTTACCTATATATTTAAGTGCTACGATGTAATGTTTATTGTAATAAATAAAAATTTATTTATTATTATTATTTAAATACAAGAATTTTTGATAATATAGATAATTGATGAATGTAGCAGATTTGGCGCAAGAAGTAGCGCTACCATGGAAGTTGCAGTCGCCCACCGTTTGTCTTAACGGGTAAGTATGGACACCAGATCAATGCTATTATACGATTTATAAACAGAGCAGTTGCTGGTCCCGAAATTTCCGTTCTAAGCCAAGACAGTAGGCCTAACGATTTTCTTTGACAAAGCTCTATATACGTACAAGCTATTTTTTTTTAGTTTAAGTTTTTTTTAGTTTTAGTTTAAGTTTAGTTTAAGAGCAGTATAAATCGCCAAGTTCGTCCGGGGAAGTACTGCCACCATTCCCATTTCTGCCGCCAAGCAGTAACGCATTCGCGTTACTGTGTTCCGGTTTGAAAGGTGTGGTTGCCGGTGAATTTACAGGTACATAAGACATTCCACCTACACGTCTCAGAGTTATGGGCGCATACGTTGCGACTTGGGTCTTGTCGTACATAGTAGGGGAGGACCCAAGTCGCATCGTTCGTTATGGGCCGAGGTTACCACTTAACACCAGGTGGGCCGTCAGCTCGTTCTGTAACTGTATTCCATAAAAAGAAAACTGGATTTAACATATGCCGTCTTTGAATACGAAGTCCAGTAAGTATCAAAAATTAGTGGCACCAAAAAATAATGAATTACAATTGGTTAAAAATCATATGGTACTTTAGATTTCATTACATACTTTGAAATAATGTAATTTTATTTATCCAGCGCGGCACTATCTTAGACACAATTTTCCTTGGTAGTGTATTAGATAGATTAATCGTACCTATATTCTATAGATTTTTGAAAACATTCATTAGATAGTCAATTGGTTCCCTTATTTTTGAAATGTAATATTATATGATCGTATATATCTTTTTATAGTTACAGTAGTATTGGAAAATAGGTACACAAATTTTCCTATGCAGCGACAATCGATTATCATTTTAGAAAAGTTCAAAATGTTATTAAAACACATATATTGCTCCCTAGCTTGCTCATTAATGGGCAGAACTGGCGTGTGGTGGGTGGGTGTTTTGATAATAACCTCACATAATAATAACGCTTGTTATTTGGGCGTTGTTTCTAACCTTACGTTTAGTTACGTAACGTTTACTGGTGGGCGCCGGATGTGTGGAGGTTTATCTGTAGCATTTTCACATTTCCATTCAAGCGCCTTGAACTGGAATTACACAATTTGTATAGGTGAAAGGTTAGATAAATCTATACAAATAAATAAAATTGGATTGTCTGTTTGTAATATTAAAATAACCACTTTTTACTAAGTGCATATGGATGTATACACGGTACATATACAAAAAAAATTTTTTGTCTCTCTGTCTGTCTGTCTGTTTGTTCCGGCAAATCTGAAATGGCTGAACCGATTTTGACGGGACTTTCACTGGCAGATAGCTGATGTAACAAGAAGTAACTTAGGCTACTTTTCCGAGGGGTAAAATAGGGGTGCGTGATAAAACCGAATTCCACGCGGACGTAGTCGCGTGCAACAGCTAGTCGGAAAATAAGGTTGGTAAGAATAAAAGCTTTATGCTCTTAATAATAACATTTTCTTTGATAGAGAGATCAGCCCCGTGGCTAAGTGGGTGGGTACATGTCTGCAAAGCGAGGGGTCACACACACACGCTACCCGGCCGGGATAAATATTCGTGTAGTACTTAAGTTTAAAGTTTGTTGAATGTTAATTGTGAAAACTTGAATGTTTGTGTTGGTGTGTCTGTGTGGGCTCTTGAGAAATCTTAGCCCTCTGCGCTTTTTTTTATGTAATTGAAGTCACGGAATGAGCTGACGGCACCCCTGATGTTAAGTGGTAACCGCCGCCCATAGACAACAGCAATACCACTCAAGTCCTCTCCACCAAAGTACGAGATGATTCAAGTCGCTTTGCGTTGCGTCTATCACCCCGAGACGGGGATGTTACGTCTCATGCGGCTGCAATTTCGCCGCCACCCACTCCCTTCCACCGGAACACAGCAACACGAGTGCATCACTACTTGGCAGATTACCAGTACCAGGTGTGGTGGCAGTACTGCTCCGGGCGAACTTAACACAAGTTCTACTGCTACTTAGAGTTGCTCCTTTTGCCCCACCCGGGAGACGCGTGTATGGATTCCAAGATTAATCGTATGGACGCGAGCAACTTGGTCCCCCAAAGCTTGGTTTTCAGTTCCAGTTATCGTGTCCAATTAGTGTGGAAGCGTTCGTAATTGTTTTCAGTTTCGTTCATCTTGAATATCTTGATTTGAATTAAATTATGACATATTAATTTGCAGTAGTCATTTCAATGTAAAGTTCATAAGGGTTCCGTGAAACAACGGGGACATAGACGCCCTATCATGTTTCTAGATGGGTTGCAATACTATCAACAATGTTGAGAAAACTAGCAATGATATTTAAAGACACCGCAGTAACTGATATCGATACGGAGGTGGATACTATTAAACGAAGGTAGGTACTAACATAAGTATTTACTAACATTATCTACCTACACCGTTATGGCCAAAAGATTAATATAAATGTTTTCTGTGTGGGTTTGTTTAAGATGAAAAAATATTTAATCAAAGGAACTTCAGGCACCATGAATTAAAAACGTGTATCTTTATGGATTTGTGAGATTCCGTTATAAAAATTACAGTTTTGAGCTGTTGAACGTCACGGTTAGACACAAGAGTTTGCATGATAGGATACAAAGGTTTTTTAGGTCTAGGTAAGTAAGTACCGAAGTACTACGGTGGTCAGATTCCAATGTCCTTGACATAGTGAATCCTAGTGTATGGTGTGTATTTATCAGGTGTTAATTTATATTATTATTCGAATTACGTCGAGAGATCTTGGACCTATGTAAATATAATGCAATTTACGTTAATTATAAAGTTTACATATCTTTTTTACATTTGGATAAAATTGTTTGAGCAGCGCGTCTAAAGCTCTTTTCAAAACGGGCCGCAGTTTTAGGCAAACTAATAAAAATAAAATGAATAATACTCATACTCTTACTCTCATTAAAGATGCTTTAATAATATTCTATTTTTAAACTGATGTAAAAACTGAGATAACCGGTAGAAAATACAATGAGTGGATGAATATTTTTTATTTATTATAATCGTAATGTTCAAATATTCAAAGACTGGTAATGTCAGGTGAATTAGGGGCGCGATTTACTATCAATTCCTCCCGCGCAAGGTCTTTGACTCCCACACTTTGCACTTTGACATTAAGGGCATACCCCGCGTAGAGATCAACAGGTAGTAACCATGGCAACGCAGCACCTTTCTTTGGTTTCGCCAAAATATATCCGCCGTATAGTAGCTTCCCGGACGTGAGCGATAATCTTCAACGTTTATACAGGTATTTTTAAAACCTCACACTAAGGAGATATAGATTTAATCAACATGTTTTTCTTTCTTCGATGTACATATTTATGCTACATAATGGAAATAATACAATGTCTGCCTCATACATCCGACCTAATACAATCTGCTACATAGCTCTATAAATTATTATCCAATAATATACCTACAAACTAAATAAAACAGATATAATTTTGCAGTTTAAATCTAACGTTGAATAAGTAGCTGATGAATCTCGGTTATTTATAAACTGCCATAAACTTACTTAGTTCAGGAATTACGTATGTGTCAACGCCGAAATAGATCGACGAGTAACTGCCTAGGTACACGTTACGTAGTTAAGACTATGACCGGAGTATATATTTAGCGAAGCCAATAATTTATCTGACCTACGTAACGTCCAAACTATTCGGACCGGTCGACGTCACGGGAGCGCGCGTGCCGGCTAATTGTGGCATCACCAAAACGGTAACCGGCAGCCGTCACCGGGCGCGCGCCGCTCCGCTCGGCACACGGCTGCACGTAGGTACAGAAGCGGAGGATGAGTCAACGCGGTGAAAGCGGTGCGGCGCGGCGTGGCGCGGGCGGCGTGGAGAGTTGCAGGAGCGGCAGGTTCGGGCGCGCGTGACGCGGCCGCGGCCGGCGCGACGAGCCTCCGCGCCCACGCCGCCGCCGCCTGCCGCCGGCCGCCCGCGCTGCGACGCCCGCCGCCGCACCAGCACGGCGCGCGGCATCACAACGCTCGTGCTCCCCGCGCTTTTCGCGCGCCTCCCTTCGTCGTCGCGACGCCGCGCCATTTTCTCGCGCACGTGGGCGACGCCGCCGCCGCCGGCGAGCGAGGGCGCCCGCTCCCGACGCCATTAACGCGGCCGTCGTGAATGAACGCCGACCTCGGCCGGGTGGCTGACGTCCATTGATAGGGCGCGCGCGCGGACGACGACCGCGCTGACGGGGGCGGCGCTGCACGCCCTCGCCTCTGCGAGCGCGCTCAGTCGAGGATGTGGCGTTCCCCGCGCGACGACACACGACGCGTGCGAAATCTGTGTTCATTTATCAGTAGACGCTCATGCCCGTGAAGTGATCACCGTGCCGCATATTAGTAGTTTGTAAACGTAATGTTCTGTGATCGTGTCAATTCTCTCGCTAGGACGTAAGTTAGTATAAGGTGCGTTTTGGTTGTGGTGTGTCAGTGAGGAGCAGCGCGGTGTGTGTGCGAGCGGGGATGCGCGCGTGCGATGCTCTCGGTGATCGCGATGCGTCGGCCGGAGGACGAGGAGCTGGGCGGGCGCGGCGACGGCGCGGGCGACGAGTTCGTGGACATCTCGCAGATGCAGCTGCTAGTGGAGGCGGGCCCCAGCGGGCTGCACTACGGCGGGCCCCCGCCGCCGCACGCGCAGCCGCAGCCCTACGCGCACGCGCACGCGCACGCGCACGCGCTCCCGCCCGCGCTCTCCGCTGCCGCCGGCATCACCACCACCACCACCACCACCACCTCAGTGGACGACCTCTTCGCGCTCTACTTCACACCCACCTCGCACGGTGAGCATCTCCTAGGTATGATTCTATCACACACACACACAGAACCGGTTCCTGAGCTATGAGTTCGGTCAGAATAAGTTCAACTAGTTTGACCGCTTTGATTCCACTGGATACCACGACTAAGTAGTTTAGGATATGCAAATTTGTATAATGACAATAGAATTTACCTACGTTTAATTCGCGTTCTTGCAAAAAGCTAAACAGAAATAGTCACTATAAAAATATGCAGGTTCATTAGTGGAAATTGCAAATCCTTGCACATGCTCTGTACTATCCTATGTAGTTAGGTTACACGATTTTTTAGTTTCAAAAACTGGAGTATGCCTGTTTTGTATGAAAAGGTATAACCTGGTACTATACTAATTGAATAACACCTAAACGTTTTGCACAGTACCCCGAGGCATAAAGTTTGTAAGTATCTGGGGCCAGTACTTTCAGCATCTTCCATACTATGCAAATCAAAATGTCCAAACACTACATAACTACTCACACCTATTCCCAAATTTATAATAAAAAAAAACTTAGAAGCAACTAAGAAGTTCAAGGCGCATTCTTTTATTACTCAGCAGGATGAATCCACATTAGATAAAAAAGTTACAGACACAATTGTCCCTATGCATTCTATGTAACTGCTGCTTGGAATGTCTCGCACATTTTGTGAAGTACTCAGCGTGTCAACTCAGTGGTCAGCCCCATGAACACGCCACGCCAGTACCATAATATTTCGGATCAGCGTTCCGACACATCGTTATCTGAACCGGACGGACCTAATCGGCTGCGTCTGCGCAACCGATGATATGCTATTCCACCGACAATATAAACATTGGCACACACTTTGTGTGGCTAACTTCTTTATTAATTGTAACCAACCTACTCTAGTGCTACTTACCTGACTTTTATATTTCATAGAAGTGTATCAAATAATGTTTTACTATTTACAAAACTAGATTTCCTAAAAATATCATAATTACTAGTGCTTCGCTTCGAGCTGAGAACTCCCGAACAATATCCAGTTATATTGGACACTAAAAATGTAAACTCTCTTTTAGGTAATATATATAAAACTAACTGTTGCCCGAGACTTCGTCCGCGTGGAATTCTATTTTATCACGCATCCCTATTTTACCCCTCGGAAAAGTAGCCTAAGTTACTCCTTGTTACATCTGCTATCTGCCAGTGAAAGTCCCATCAAAATCGATCCAGCCATTTCAGAGATTAGCCGGAACAAACAGACAGACAGACAAAAACTGACAAAAATGTTGTTTTGGTATATGTACCGTGTATACAACTATATGCACTTAGTAAAAAGCATTTATTTTAATATTACAAACAGACACTCTAATTTTATTTATTTGTATAGATAAAGTGATATGTATAGACAAAAACTCCTCTCAAAAAAAGACTTATTAAGTAGTGTAAATAATGTTTTCAGTTTGATAAACAGACTTACGAATTTCAGTAATTTTTCGGACTCACATAAAACACTCAGATTACGGCTTAAATATAATAATTTTGAAAATGCCAATTTTTAATCCTTTCGTTTTTGTGACGGAAAAGCTATACGCGTGCTAAATATCAGCGTAGTAGGGTTATTGGAAGTACCTACCCTACATGTTTTAATTTTGTTCAATTTAAAAATATGATTGTATTCCAAAAAGATATATCAATTAATATCAAAACAAAGTTCTTTGATATGACCTCACTCAAGCTGATTAAATCAGGTTAAAAGTTCGGACCCCCTAACTCAATGACCACCTAAGGATTAAAAACCACCATTAGAATTTTACCACTATTACCTATCTTCCTACCAAGTTTCAGGAAGAACGAAAGAATAGTATGTGAGTTTTCATCCGACAAATAATTCTAATTGTTTCTTTGGACAGGAACAGGTAGAAAAGACAAGTGTCGCACCATATGTACCTACACAGTAAACTGTTACAAACGATATTTAAGCAAAAAGATAATATTTCTTAGGCTCTAAAAGTATTTTTTTGCGGTCGCATAACTCTAAATAGAGTGTAGTTAAAAATATCCCATTTCTCAAAACACGACACAACCCATCTGATTCAAAGCAATTTCCGATGAAAATGTTTTATAGTTCTACTACATTTCATTCAGTATTTTCTACCTTTTTTGTTATGTGATTGAGATACGGAACGAGCCGACGGCCCACCTGGTGTTAAGTGGTAACCTCGGCCCATAACAACCGATGCGACTTGGATCCTCCCCTACTTGGTATGACAAGACTCAAGTGGCATCGTATGCGCCCGTAACTCTGAGACGTGTAGGTGGAATGTCTCATGTGCCTGTAATTTCACCGGAAACCACACCTTTCAAACCGGAACACAGTACCGCGAATGCGTTACTGCGACTTAGAAATTCATTTAATCAATTTGAGGGGACTCATTTAGGATGAATAAGAGCCATATTTATCTCGGCGATATGGGTGACATTAGGTATCTATCATTGAATAGAAAACAAACCCGTTCATAACTTAAAAAATAATCAGAACTAAGCGATTTATTTGCTTACACTGCAGTACATAATATAACTAACATATGTGTCTCATGTTTTAAACACAAATACGGATAACGCCAATCCATATGACTTAGCCTGTAACTGGGACAAAATAAACATGAATTTTTCATACACTTAAGTGCTCAATCGTAAGCTTTTATTGACTTCAAGTGATTGAATTTGTGTGACTGCGCATCTCTTATAAATAAAATAAAAAATAAATTAAAAATAATTATACACTTTCTTCGTGCGATTTCTGCCGAAGAGCTACTGCCACCACACGAATGAATTAATGAATGAAAATCCTATTACACTACAGTACACTTACACACACTTACAGTACAATACAAAAAGTAAATACCGACTGAAAAAAATGTTGTTTTGGTATATGTACCGTGTATACATCCATATGCACTTAGTAAAAAGCGATTATTTTAATATTACAAACAAACACTGTAATTTTATTTATTTGTATAGATTTATTACCTTTGAACTACTACCTACTATTTATTACACGAAAGTTTAAAAATATCATAACATATTTAAGGGCACTTTGGCTTTCCAGCTATAGCCTACGCCAACGGCATCTTTAAAATCACTAGAAGAGTCCCACCAGGAGCGTCAGAAGTCATTTTCATAGTTAGGAGCAGGGAGCGCGGGCGTTACTTCTTCTATTAGAAATGGGAGGCGTAGCTTAACTCCGCTTCTAACAGGATATTGTAAGAAACGTTTTAGTATGAAAATAGAACTGTTAGTCTGAACTCATGGAATAAACACCTCAATAAAACGTGTGAGAACAACACATCAGAGTACGTACTTTATACATTTTGAGACTTTAATTTGGCTCGCTCAACAGGAGCCATCGTTAATTTATTAGCTAATTGCATATTATTTCGTTTCGTTATCTTAAATTATATATACATACCATCCACGTTGCCTGTCCGTAGGTGATTACCCTCTGAACACACTTGTCCCCTCGTGTGGTGCGAAGGAGCAACCCAAAATAGCAGTAGAACTTGTGCTAAGTTCGCTGGAGAGTACTGCCACCTCGCCTGGTAATCTACCGCCCAGCAGTAAGGCACAAATATTGCTGTATTCTGGTGTAAGGTGTGAGTGCCCGTGAAATTGCAGGCGTTTGTGACGTAACATCCCCGTCTCGGGGTGATGGAAGCAACGCAGTGTGGCTTGATTCCTCTCACTTTGGTGGAGTTGACTTGATTCGTATTGCTTTTGTCTATGGGCGGCGGTTATCACTTAATATTAGGTTGGCCATTAGCTAGATCAGTCACTTAAATCATATAAATGTACATTATAATCACTTTTGTTGCTACGCTCGAACTGATGAATGTAAAAAGTCAACCCACGGATTTATAAACAGCAAAATCATAAGAAATACCCTTCTAAAAATACAATAAATAAGAGATAATCGCAAATATATAATATCTCAAGTTGTCTTTCTTACTTGGAAGCGTCAGGCACCCAAAGCATGGCGCCTTTGAAGAAGATTAGATCAACAACACCAAAAGAGCTTCTGGTAACCCCTGCCGATACTGTCAGACACGCGGCCTACGCCATTCGCGTCACATCGGTACCGTCGCGTCGGCCCCTCAGAGTTGCCCACATGAGCCATTACACCTCTCTGGATGTTCCCAGATAATTGATAGCGGACGTACTCTCTTTGAGCCGCCGCGCTCGACACCGGGGCACGCACGTGTCTTTGTGCCAACCGCGTGCCGTCTCACATCATCACAAACAAATTGACCATCTAGCCTTAACCAGGCTTTGAACCTCCATACGCGCCTCCGACTATCCGCTTTGCATCGCCGAAACCCGCTTTGACCTACCTATAAAGTGAATCATCCAAACACTGGGAGTGTTCGCTCATATTCGAGATAAAACATAGACGAGAAAGAATTACAAAACAGCTATGGCAGCGCTATCGTCGGTATCTTCAAAGCGTATCTTTTTCACATTTGTGAAACAATATACGTATGAGAGGTTATACCTACACGTTTTTGGCAGAATTTGCGAAACGGCCGCACCTGCATATAATACTTATAAGATGTTTGGAATGATATTCCACAATTTTTAAGAGTGTGGTGTTCTGTGGTTCCTACAGACCCGAGTTTAAATCCGGAGGACTTGATTGTTGAACCAATGCGTCTTAAGTTTAAAAAAATAGGTGTGTAATACCACGCTCTCGTATAACGGTGAAGTAATATAACGAGGAAACGGGTATTCGAAAACAAGGATGTATCAAGCGCACGAAAAGAGCCTCTTTCAGGCGCACCTTTATCCTTTTACCACACTGGTTCGAGCCGAGAGAGACTGTGACACTAGTTGTGGTTGTACGTGTCAGGCTAAGATCTCGTTCTGCAATCGCAGCTCTGCACGCAGCATTAGACACATTTACAAGTAGGACGTTTCACTATATTCCTTTTGGAAGAAAAGCTGGTGAAATGAGTTCCTTAAGCGATAAAGAACGATTAATATGTGGTTTCATTGTTTATTAATGTTTCCCTTCTTGTCTGAAATGCACAAGAAAACAATTCAGCCTTTTATTTGACTGCAATTTTCCTACGAGGCGGTCAGAGTAGACGCACCTGTGCCCAATGATGGAGAACAATTGCTATCATTAGCGGCCATCGCGGTCCATTGAGCCCACTCGATAAATATTCAAAACAGTCGCAACGACAATGTGAGTTTATTTTAAAATCTATAAATTATTTGTAATACCCAATTTGCGTCGACCGGTTAACAATGCCCGTTCCCGTTCCCGCAATTACTTAAACGCGTGTAACTGCGTTCTCGATCATGATACGATCTCGGCTCCACATCAACGGCGCGGCGGAGTCCACTCATTGTCTCACTCGCGATACAACCTCTGCAATTATTGTATCGATTACAGGTGACTCAGTCGATTTCGTTTCGAACGATTGACTGCGACCATAAAACATTCCGTTTTTTAGTTGTTACTCGTAATTAGAGTTGCGATAAAACTGTATCTGCCTTCCACGGCTATTATCTTGATCCTGAATCTCGGACACGTCCTTATATTTGAACGTGATTTAAAAAACACCGTAGAAACGGCCACTGAGTCAGACATGCCTATGTCAGATTCGCATCACGCGTAGCAAAACAGCTTCTGGAAATTACGTACAACATCACGGCAGCGATCTACCTTATCGGCGGCCGGAAGTCGGCAATAAGTTCTTTACGTATTCTTTTGAAGATATTATTTGACAACATCTGGATTCACAAATATTCTGATTAATTTTGAATATTATTATTAATCGCTTATTTAGGTATTTACTTATTAAATTATATCTTTTTAAACTGTAAATTCAAGAGTTGGAGATGTCGATTTGAATATTCATCATATGCACATCCGTTAAAAATTATTTAACTAAGTTGGTCATAAAAATCCAATTATAAAAATTTTTTGTTCAAATGATTACTTTATATGCTTACGTATCAGAAATATAATAATATCATAGAATATTCATATTGTATTCTTATATTAATGATTTTATTAAATACCAAAAGAATTACCCACAGTACCTACAGAGAACTTAGTTAGTACAGGTTCATGTGGATAAAATTCCTTCAAGTGCGAGTAGGTACTGCGACCCGATTACGTGATGTTACTTTTATTACATAACACTGAGATACTTAAATAAAATCCAAAAAGAAATATTTCACGTTTGTTGGTAATTCTCAGATACCTTACCATTTGAGCAAAAACCTTTTTTTACTACTTATACCGATAGTATTTTAGTTAAACTCTTCACGAACAAGCGGAATCTCATCAAAACATTTTACGTTCTTCAAATATTTTTTAAACGCGACGACGAGAATTTAACAGTATCAGTGTCGTAAAGCTGGATGAGAGCCAATGTCTGACCAGTTTTTAGTTTTGTGCAACCGTCCTATTTTTCTAAACTAAAACCGAATTGCTTGCGACACGCTTTTGAAAATGAGTGATTTTCATCGAATACCTGCTCTGCAAGTAGTAGCTGTTCAATATGAAATAACACAAGAATAATATAAGTTACTTATACTCATTCGTTTCAAACTAATTTGTAAGCTCACCAGGAAAGTAATCAAATGTTGAAAATAAAAACGGATACATTAATTAATGGACAGGAGGAAGGCCCTGACCGCTGGAGTGGTGTCGGACAATAAGACCGTATAATTAACTCGCATAGACGAAAATTAAAGGCCAGCGTCGCCTTCGGAGATGTAACCTTGTCATGAGATGGCCGCAATATTGTCTGTTTACATCCTCGAGATGACATGCCATCAGTCTTCAAAAGTCATTAGGTACGCCGCATAACGATTCTGCAGACTTCCGGGTATTTCTCAACGTTGGTGACCGAATTGTGCAGCTCTACACAAACATATCTCGCCTAAAGTTTTATTTTGTATACTTTATATGTACCTATTTATCGTAAAAAACACTGTCTTTCTGATATTACCAGAAATACTGTTTTTTTACGCAGCATAAAGTGCCTAGGTGACAGATGAGTATCAAAGTGAATCATTTATTTCTGTTGACTTGTTTGTTTTATGTGGTACAGTTACGGAACGAGTCGACGGCCAACCTGGTGATAAGTGGTAACCTCTGCCCATAACAAGCGATGCGACTTGGGTCCTCCCCTACTAGGTACGATAAGACCGAAGACGCATCGTATGTGCCCGTAACTTTGAGACGTGCATGTGGAATGTCTCATGTGCCTGTAATTTCTTGTGCTTCTGCTTGTTTTTTGTGAGTGCTTTCTGTGCCCTCTGATTAAGTTGTCTGTTCATAATTATTTAGTAGTAGTAGAACTTTTTCCTTCGCATAAGGCAGAATAACTACCAATCGAGCTGTGAGGCCAGTCTGTTAATCAGTGTCTCGACGACCCGTTAGTTTAAGTAAATCAGCAAGAATCCGACTAATTTCGCAATCACACATTCATAATCAGCAGCTAAGCGCCTCGGCGACGTTACAAGCTAATTTTATAATATGAACGACACATGTGAGTCAGCTGCTCGCCGCAAGTGGCGTCCTATATCGTTGATTATTTACGGGTTGCAGTGCACTGTAATTGCGGTCGGGACCTCGGCACACCGCTCGTTTATCTAATTAGCGTCCCGCCGAGTCTGCCCGCGACTGTTTGGATTGCTCACGTGCCAGGGACTGTGCTTTCCTGAATTCCACTTTCTTAGGGTACTGACGTGGAAGATGTCGTTTATTGTTAAAGACATCACCAGGAACCTATATGGATGTCGTCACAAAAAGGATTTGTTAACGACACCCCGTAATATTAGCTAAAAGTCAACTGTCAAGAATTAATCACGTGATAGAAAAAATTAAAGACATCTCGGGATTTAATTTATTGATTGCGCTTTAAATGATTCGATATGAAAGAAAGAAACTACATTTATTTGACCACACACAAACACACAAGAGCAGTAGAACTCACGCCAAGTTCTTCCGGGGTACTGCCACCATGCCCATTTCTGCTGCCAAGCAGTAACGCGTTTACGTTACTGTGTTCTGGTTTGATAGGTGTGGTTGCCGGTGAAATTACAGGCACATGAGGCATTCCACCTACACGTCTCAGAGTTAAGGGGCATACGATGTGACTTGGGTCTTGTCGTACCTAGTAGGAGAGAACCCAAGTCGTATCGGTTGTTATAGGCCGAGGTTCCCCTCCTCTTCCCTTCCTCTTAACACCAGGTGGGCCGTCAGCTCGTGGTTTGGCGCTGGTATTCTGACCTTGACCTCTGACATTAGAAAAATATAGCTCTGCCTCCAAAATCTATGTGCTAAAAACTTCTTGGTCTATACTGGATTTCAAATGTTTTTGAACCCCATGGGAAGATGAACTAATCTAATAATGAGTGGAGCCTAGCAGTGAAATCATTTATCAGTAGTCTCGTTACAAAGTATTTTTGTTAATAACGCCTCACTTGATCGGAAGCCTCGGAAGAGGTGTCGTTCTGATATTAATTGCTAAACTCCGTCTATAGCAATTTACCTAACAGTCCAGTAGTCGAAAAACGAGATCGCAAATGGTGGTTAGTTTAGATCCTAAAAGAAGCTTTGCTTGTCAGTGTCCCAGTATTTTAATGCCATCATTTCCATACCTCAGTGTACAACAGGGTAGCGTACTCATAAGTAAGATCTACCTACGGTTATAAAGGCCAGCATTAGTAAAGAGCCGTCAATCTGGTTGAATTATATTCTACAACAAGATCTGTTTAACCATTTATTCATATCACAAACTATTTTACTTGATATCTTATAAATGATGTCTTCCCGGCAGTGATAGATAAATAGAAAATTATTTATTATACAAGGTAAAAACAAGTACATAGGTGAACTTAATGCTAATTAGCATTTTCTTCCAGCTAACCTATGGGCCAACAGTCAGTTAAAATTCTTGCAGTACCTACTAACGAATTAATTTGTTTAATATAATGACTGACTCGTGATGTCATGCTCGAATGTAAATCAAGAAATAGTTCGAACATTATGATAGCGCCTCAATGTCCAATTTATGGTCTTAGTAAAACGTTACTTAAAACAACTTACAGCCATGTTTACAAATTGATTTATGTACAGAGGTCGGTTATTAGATACTGATATAAAACGAGGATAATTGTTTGAGTATAACTGTAAATTTTAAACTTGTGAAGCTTTGCGCATCAATTGTGGGCGGGATTGCCAAAAGCGATATTCACAAGTCGTATTGGCTTAAGACATACGATGATGCAAAAAACTAACAGAAAGCATTAGATGAGTCAAGTTGTTAATGTTCAGATGCTAACGGCAATGGCATAGTGTGTTGGCGGAGACAATACACCTCTAATCTACGCTTACAACTGGCAGACCTTACCTCGACTCCTACGCCACAACAGTCCTTTTACTGAAAGGAACCTTGCTTAGAGTTGCTGAGCCCAATAACACTTCCTTGAGGCATGCAAAACAATCCTCGCAGTATTTATCACATTGACACAAACCTTACCTTTCTTCTCATCTTGGTATCTATAGGTAGGTGATAGATATATCACCTACCAGTCGCGGGCAACAGCTAGTTATATATATAGATATATATATATAACTATCGTCCGCGTGGAATTCGGTTTTATCACGCACCCCTATTTTACCCCTCAGAAAAGTAGCCTAAGTTACTCCTTGTTACATCAGCTATCTGCCAGTGAAAGTCCCGTCGAAATCGGTCCATCCATACCAGAGATTAGCCGGAACAAACAGACAGACAGACAGAGAGACAAAAATTGTAAAAAAAATTGTTTTGGTTTATGTACCGTGTATACATCCATATGCACTTAGTAAAAAGCGGTTATCTTATTACAAACAGCACTCCAATTTTATTTATTTGTATAGATATAGATATATAATATAGGTATATAGGCAAAGGCATAATCTTTTGTCATGTATATATATTATGTAAATCCAGACCATGCGTTCTACGCAAACACATAACTGATCCGTGGTTTGTTATTGACAGTTTCCGATATGGTTATTATTCATGAGATATTGGCCTCCGAGTTAATGAATGAATGGGCCACGCTCGCCGCTCCACCGCCCACGGAAAGTTCATTCACAACAGCCCTGCGTGGTCGCAAGCTCGTTCTCAATGCCGACTTGCATCGTCCATTTACCACAATCACGTGTCGCTCGACGCCGCAACTTACACTTGCTACGTAAGCGTTCTCTTAAACGGTCTCAAGTTACGAGATCACATTTCCGAGAATAGTTAATGTTACTGGTAGCCAAAGGTCAAGGCATATAATCCACTAAACAAACTAAATGAACATGCTGAGAGAGAGTCCTATTAGACCACACAGTGTAACAAAGAATGCAATTTAAGGCATAATTATCATCTTTTCAACATTTTCGTGTTATTGTCACTTTATATTTTTGTCTTTTTAATTTTAGTCTATATAGTATGTGGTGTCAAATAAAATATATTCTATTCTAAATGTCAAAAGGTCATGTAAAACTCCAAAAACAGCTGGGAAATGCTGGAACATGATCGAGACCGTTAACACAATTGTGCTCAAAGCTTATAAAGGTCAGAATGGATGATAAATGGCAAAGTTGACGAATTCGCCGAAGGAATGGCCAGGCCAGGATGAATGGCGGAGCGAGGTGGCAGGGTAGCAGGGTGGCAGGGTGGCAGGGTGGCAGGGTGGCAGGGTGGCGGTGAGGTATGAGTGTGGAGGCAGTGCGACGCGTGCTCGTGGCCACGGCCACGGGATGACGTCTGACATTTAGCCGGCGCATGCGTGCTCCGCGTCACAGGTTCAAGGACGCTCCATCGATCGCAGTCAGTGGTGTGGCAGCTGGAGCTACGGCCGGACACCGCTATTAACCTTTACTAGGAAATCGCTACGGTACGGCCTCGTCAATGCCAGGGGCGCGGGCGGTCGATTACCGAACATGTGTTTCTAGCGACATTTTAATAGCTTTAAATGCAACTTTTTAATCAAATAAATGAAGGTTATTTCATTCAAATAATAATAATAATAATAATAATAATAAATTTATTCAAATAAAACATGGTCAATATAAAAAATCATAAAACTTATTTAGACATAGGTATATATAACACGGGAGCCTGAACTAGGTAATCCTGTGTTTCAGGCGAGAAGAGCTAACATTTAATGTAAAATAATCACTACTTTGTTATTATTATAGGTACCTACTTATAGCTACAAGTTATACATAATGTGTAAACAATTTGGAATTGAACGTAAAAGTAAACATTTCAATATAATTATTAATTATTATAGAAACTAAAAAGATTTATTTTAACACACTCAATAAGTTCTCTGTATCATGGTAAGACAAACTCTGGAGGGTATCCTTAAGGATTTTTTTACAATTATTGTAATTGAGGGGATAAATATTAGTAGATAGAATAATATCTGTAGATGTGATTCGTTCTCTTCCATGTTGGTTTTCTTGGTGCATTTAATTTTAAAACACAAATATGGATTGTCATTTTTCAGTATGTCAAGTATGAATAAGATTTTTAATCGCAAATCTCATCGCACCTAATCAGATGCATTGAGACAAGCATGTAGAGTGGACATAATCTGCTCAATGCAAATGGAACCAACACGTTAATCCGAAGAGACTTGATGAGCAACGGGAAGGCAAACATCAGGACAAGCTTACTTCAGGTGCCAAATGAATATTTAATCATGGCTTTTGATTATTGGGGTATATCCCCTATGGAGTATATCAAAGAAGTTATTTTCTCCCTGCCTCTTTGACCTTTTTCAAGTTAATCAAAAAAGTTATTATATTTCATATTTAAACAATTATCCGTCATCTCAGACCATTCGCTGGGATATACATAAAAAAGTTGATTTAACGTGTGTAGTTTTATTTCATTGAAAACAGGCATTCGTGGAACCACCGCTACTCTTCCAGATGAAGAAATCGGCCAATATAGTTTTGCCATAAAATTTCAACGAAATATTCAACACAAGTTTCCAGTAGTAGGAATTAAACTATAGTACTACCACAACCGATAATCATGCCTGGTATATGTTTGCAATTCGAATGTCAACAGCGGCAGTTTAGCTCGTTCAATATAAATCAGCATAATGAAGGGATGATGAATAGATATGATTTAGAGTACATAACTTTTCCAATATCTTCTTGAATAACATCCATAAATAACAAAAACCCCAGACGTTCTAATAAAAGCTTTACAATACTAGCGAAATAATGAACCAAGGTGTTCGTTTGCAAATAAAAAGAGTGATGATGCATTGTCCTGGGACACAGACAGCGTATATGAGGATGCTGTATTTCTCTCCGAGTTGATTGCGCGCGTAATCCGCCGTAAATAAGAGGCACGAGTCCATCCGATTACTTTACTCGCGGTCACGCACGCGGAGAACCTTCGAGTCGAACGTATCGTTTAAATTATCATTACTTACATTTGTGGGACATAAAATGTTTGTAATGAGTTCTTCACACCTTCATATGTAAGCAGTGGTAGCATATAATATATATAATCATTCATAATTTATACTTTTGGCAATCATCACCAAGAAAATTGACTATTAGTAGAATTTGCAGTGAATGCGTTTTCTTACTTAGCAGGATATTTTATTTGTTTTATTTTTACAATTTTAGTAAATCTTACAGCTAGCTATGTTAATAGGTTAATAAATAGATGCTTAAGGCTAATTAAAAGATTCCACATTAGACAGAATTATTCCCCCAACTATAGCAGTTCATAATAGCCTCGGTAGAAAAGTTCTAACAATACAAATACCTTCAACGGCGATTCCTCTCCAGTGCAATATGTGTGCTAAAGAATTGTGAATGCGAATGCAATGCAATGTGTCGCGAGTGCGTGTCAAATCGCTCGCCCACGCACCGCTCGGCACACGCGCATCCAGACGCAACACATCAACTCACTATCCACATGTTGAAATAAATATACCACAAGAATTTACATGACATGTTACATAATCTAAATTCAAGAGGAAATACCGAGCCGTTAACTCGTTGAAAACTTCGAATTCTAATAATAATTCTACGTATCAGTTCGCTCTTATGAATAGAACCGTATGTATTACACATATACCTACATGCATTTCGCAGACGTCACCGGTTATAAATGTATCTACGTGCTTTTACTGCAACGTTATTAGTGTGCGCCATTCATGGAATACGGCACGAGGAAGCGAGGGAGTGGTGTGGGGGAAGGTGGCAATGCTCCGAAGGGGGTGGGCGCCTTCCCCTTTATGAATGAGGTTGTACGTCACCGGCATCGATCGCCGGCACCCCGGCCGCGGGCGGAGGTTACCGCACAAGGGCAAATTCTGTTCAACAGGTGGCCAACTGACGCACGCCCAAAGGCTTTCTAATTTTTGTCACTTCAAATGACGTTATGCGATAATGACAACCTGCGTCCACATTTACGCAAATCCTTATCTACCAGCATCATCGCCATAGTAAGTACCCACTCGACAGTCACACAGAATTAGCGTGATCGCAGAGTTCAGTAAACATGAACTAGTAAACACTAGTAAACACTAGCCTCGATTTTGTCTTATATGATTGAGTATATAGATTAGATTCGTTTATTTTTCCGTAGGTAAGCTGCACTGACCAAGTGTGAAATACTATGTTTGAAAACAAGATAAATTCACGTAGCAAATTCACTTAACATACTCACTAAATTAAAGACCCTACGTAATAAAGTCTCTACTATCAACTCTGCACCTAAAATTGTCATAAACAGACTATTCTGCAGTATCAAAAAGAACCCTAACATCATAGCCAAGACAGTGCAATTGCTACCGCTAATTAAAATCTAAACATATCGTTCAAACTGGTATATGATTTGCAATACCAACTCTATCTACAATATGGCTTATTCACAAATTACATTATGATAATTTGTAGCTTACGAATACAGTTACCTAACTATATAAATGGGATAGTATTCAAAGTGATCTCCTACTGTGTATAATATCACATCTACGTACCCTCTGTAATGCACCTAATCCACAAGTGAAAGGTGACCCATAGAGTAATACTTACTCCTTCAGACGAAAAGGCGTAAGTTTCAAGGGAAAAGTAATTATTGATTATACGTGATGTGTGTTTTACTAAATCCATATTTTCCTGATTTGCAATCATTTAAGAAGTTTTCAAGGTACAGGCAACCAATGCGAGGCGGCCTTCAAAAACGGATTGTAATTTTTGCCGTTGTTTGAAAAAAAAATCTTACGTATAACACTTTACACCCCGAGGGGTGGATGAGGGATGGATAGTTGTTGATATATACGAGAGCAATGATATTTACATACTGTGTCTTTAAATCATCCCTAGAGTTCGGTAAGTTCTTTTTAATGCTTGCAGTACTCGCGACTATTGTCGCTCATTTGTTCAGCAAATAACTATTGATTGAGCGTAATGTCACACTCGGGTCAGTTGAGTAAAAATTGAATATAAAAATAGTAAATGTTGAACGCTTAAGGCACCCTGTTGACAAATTCATTTGCGCTGTCTACTACTGTGATAGGATGGGTCACTGGGGATAATCTGAAACAGTTTTATGTGGGTGATGTTAGTTTAAGAAACCGATCAATTAAAAAAGTAAAAAAATATTATATAAAAACGTTAGAATCCACCGCGCTTATATTCGTTAGGAAAAAACACGACTTAAAAAAATACAAACAATTATGATGGTTATTAATTTATAGCAATATTGGGTAGATATATTTAATCGACAGAATTTCGTTAATTTACAGTAAATCGAAATAACTGTTTATAAGTTTATTCTTAACAGCGACATTTTGCTAGCTTGTTACGAGTATGTACATTATCTTCTTTTTTTTCTTCTTTTTGCCACTTCACTTTCACCCCTATCAGGGTTAAAATTTATGTAAATATATTTTTAATCAATAATTTTCTTCGAGTCTTACTAACATGTGAACTCAGAATAAGGAAAATAATGGTTTTGATAAGTTGAGAGTCCTAGAGATTTAGCTGTGTGAAATTACACATTTTAATGCTATGCCGATGCCGTTGCCGTTGCCATTCGCCGATCATAACGTTCCGCAACGTTGACTTCATTATCAAAAACTATTTGTTATCGCGTAAACGGAGTAAAAATGGCGTGCAAGATATTTTCCGAAGCACATTTCGGAAAACATTGGAAAGTATCATGCACCTTAGTAGATACTGTGTATATCTGGAAATAAATGAAGACTATCTATCGTGCGTCATAATACCCGCTCCGGGTGGCGCCGGGGGTGGAATGACGTCAGCACACCCCGCCACCCCCTTCCGTGGTTCTAGCAACTATCCATACAAATTACATTCAGAACTTCACGTGTGGAAACGACCGACAACAATGTTTTTTAGTAACTAGTAGATATAAAAGAAATATTCAAAGCCCTGACTGAACTCTGAAAGCTAATAAAAATAAAATGCTAAACCAAGTTGAGGTTAAATTAAAAGTAAGTTTTAATCATAGTAAGTATAGCCTCTCAGTACTCGAAACCTGAAAATTTTGAAGCCCGTTATCCCTACCCGAATGCAAGTTTTGATGTAGGTACCTATAGGTATTTACGGACTACATAATATCTTGTTTCAGAGACTCTTGTTTTCGCATATAACATTCATTATACCATTAAAATACATTTTTCACTTTATCGCCCTAGACTGAGATGAAATAATATTTAAACGAGTTGATAACGAAACTGATTTGAAGTACAGTTGATAAACAGATTTATGCGAAACCATCGACCATAGGATTCTTCCAGATTAGAAATGAAAATTAAAACAAATCTTATGAAAAAATACTGAGATAATGTAGATGAATATCATAAGTTTACCAACGCTGAAGGAAGAATGCTTGGTAGTATCAGCTTCTATAAATAACTATGAATACTATCTCCCAAATGACTGCATTACGTTAGCTATCGACAAGCCGCATAACAAACATCGACCACGTAATGCGAATTACGTACGGCGCGGCGGACGATTACACAGAATCTATAAATGTAATGAGATAAACATTTTCACTTTCCATGGTGTTCGTACGTCAGAGGGGATGATGAGTCTGGATTTAGTTTCGAGTGTTCGCACCCAGTAATTATAATCACGACACGGTGCCGGTGACGCGCGCGCCGTGGACTAATCAACCAGACAACCGTCATGCGCTAAATGATGCCAATTTGACTAAACAGAAAGCCAAGTCACTACACTTATTATTCTGGACGTGGTGATTTCACGTTCGCAAAATTTTAGTTCATAATTTAATTACTCATAACATGATTGACATAGTTTTGTGTCGTATAATTCTTTTTTGTTTATTAATACTATATTTTTACCCGCCTTCAAAAAAAAGGAGGTTGTATGTAATATTTCCAGAACTGCCCAGTTTTCGTATATGTTAGTTCTATATCAGCTTCTAAACAAGTGTACCAAATCTCAAAAGTGTATGTATGTATGTATGTTTGTATCTTTGTATGTTCTTTTTTTGTTGAAACAGGTATTATTCAACTAAGGGAATAGTGCAAGTTTCATCCAAATCGGTTCAGTAATTTTTGAGATAGGGAATTTTAAGTGTGTATTAGTCATTCATGGCTTAATAACTAACTTAAAAAGCATATTATTCTATAAGCGTTATTACAATACAAGTTGTACCCAAGTATGGGCGAAAAGTAAGGTATGATAAAACAGAAGTCGGTTTTTAAGATTTTTTAAATCATTCCCTTGTTTTTTTATTGAATACTCTTTTGATCCCATTTGTTTGTATTATTCTGAATTAAATGAAGAAATTTTTTAGCCCGAAAACATCTGTAAATTCACTTAAATATTACCAGAATCGGTTGCGAGGAGTGAAAAAATGCGCATTAGGTTGGATGTTCCCATAGTAAAACAAATAAGATCGATTGATCGTAAATATATTAGGCGTATTAGTTTGCCTTTACAAAATAATGCGTACGATCATCTTCCAAAAAATTTACGTATATAAATTACGTACGATATGTAATTATTATGTATTATGTATTGTATATGTCTTAGTCATGCAACGAAACAATTTGACATGTAAACTTCAGATGAAAATCCAGCTTAGCTCTTCTGCACCACAGAATCATCAATACATCTGGGTGAATAAAATGAGCTCGTTAGTCAGTAATCCTACAGTCACTTCAGTTGTAAAGGTGAACTAACCGTAGTGAATTATAATTTCCTCGTAGGCACTGGCACATGAACCGCTTGATTTCAATCACAATACTATTCCTGGAAGAACAGATCTTCCTACGATTTAGGGTAGGTACAAACTTATTTTTGAAGGATGAGGAATAATGTGCCGATGATTTCAGCTTACATATCATACATTCAGTCTGTAACAAGTAAGAATATGCTGCAATCCAAAACAATCACGAACGTATTTTTCGGAGGCGACAACAAATACAAGTAGGTTAATTTAATTAACACAGAGACAGAAGAAGGGCTTCGGTGAGTCAGCGGAGACTAATGCGAGATAGCGTAACATTCGATATTTATAGAGTCGGTGGCGGGGATCGTCTCGTCACCTAGTGTTGCATGCGCAACATAATGTTGTATTATTAGATCTGAGTTCGCTCACGCTCGCCAGCCAAACTCGAGGCCCACGAAACCGGTGGCACTATTGCCAACTACTCTCAGGCTTGAGTACATAGATCACCTGAAATAAAGGAAGCCACTACTTTACCACTACACTCCGAGAATGGCAGTAGTCTTTCGTTCGAGGTTGCATAGGACCTCAGACATAAAAGAAAACTATTATATGATTTCGTTCCAGTTCGCGTTTGGTACCTACCAATGACACAGCGGCAACAGAACTGATCAGAAAAGCTATATTGAAATTACCGAACTAAAACTTTTTCAAAGTTGATACGAATCTCGCATCACAAGCTATGTTAACTGGCTACCTCGCGAAATATTAAAAAGGCAAGTCAGTACCTATAATTAATGTTTTCAGACTTTCCTTATCTTATAGATAAGAAAGAAGTTGTGCATGTCACATTTTGACAAAATATTTCTAAGTTGGCAACAGTGCCAGTAGGTCGAAATGGACACTGTTGAACCACTTTCTATTACAAAGCTCATAACACAAGTGTTTACTCGGTGTCAAAGTGACAATGATACGTTTACGAGGGCGTTAGAGCTGCTAACCGGTAAGCGTACAATGCTGGAAAATATAGATAAAAATACACGACTGTCTAATATATAGATAAACAAAAATTACAGACTGTCACTTTAATATTTTTCTAAAATAGAAACTTTTTCGAGTTATATATTTGGGGTAAATGCAACCGCATCATGTTACCCAACAAGATTAGACAGTTTCGGACGTTTCATTTGTAATTCCCAATCGTTGATTTGAAAACTGGAAACACGTCAGTCTTTAGAGTTGCACCAATATAATCTATTAATTCGTAATATAAAGAATGACACAAATCGAAACAGTAAACTACACAAATGTGTAAATTGTTTTGGTCGAGTGTCAGTGAACCTCTAGAATGGAAGGCAGCACCCAGACCGCAGCTCTCCACCCACCGGCCGGCGCGGGCGGCGGCGGCGCCGCGCCGACCGCGATGCGACATGCCGTGGGAAGATGAAAACTAAATTGTTTGCATCTACTCCACTTTTCAAGAATACTCACTCGACCACATCACACTTGACAGACTAGGTGTTTGAGTCAAAATAACAACATCGCGCGGTAGCTTCGTCACATGACACTCGAGTCAGTATGAAAAAATAATTAACTTGAAGAGTTCTAGCGTGTGAAACTTTCGAACTCGACGTTCTCCTAGGCAACTTCTTCAAAGTGAAGTATACCGTGTGAGCAACTCAGGTATATATGACGAATATCATACTTGGAGTCGCGTGACTCTTCTCTAGACGCAATCCAGAAGAAACAAATAGCAGAGCGTTCAAAATAGACGACACGTATTGAAGCATCGTTCAGAAATAGAACCCCGCCTCCGGACTCCGAACCAAAAGCAGTCAAGTTAAATATAGAGCGATTGCCGCGCCGCAGGGACGTTTTCATCCAGTGATTCACCTGCTGAAAACTCCATTGTTCGCATTGTACGTCAAACCGATTGACGTGGTGTTTACGAGTATGTGCGGCGCGGCGCGGCGCGGCGCGGCGTCAGCTGACGTCCAGGAATAGCCCTGACATCGCGGCCACGCTATGCCGCTTGCGCCCGCGCACCCACAAATAGCGCGCTATAATTAGACGTCGGTGAAACCGTGGGTTTGTTATTTTTCTTTATCGTCGTCCGTTACGCGATAATTGGGTTAGCGTGAACGATGCATGTGGGCCTGATCAGGCGTCGGCGTGTCTCGGCCGCTCGGCTGGCCACCACGTGCTCGCCGTACGCCGCCGCCGTCTACCATTGTCCTGGAGCGTACCACTTCTCCCACATCATACTGCTCTATAAATTATCTAATTATGCTCGTCTCGTAATGTTTATAAACAAACTGAATAGCATGTTGAATAATTGTGCGCGCTTCACATCGTAATCAGTTGGTTTTAACGGAAAATTGTATGCTCGTCTTCTGGGGGTCGTTGAAGGGCTTTAGTAAAAACTACGAATGTACACTTAGTACATAAGAATCTGAACTTTGAATTCAGGTATTTTTCACTCTATTTATGTAAATACAATATATACACATTAATTTATAACTTAATTCACCATAAATTTTGTTTCAATTTTGAGTACTCTTTTGTTTTGATGTTGCCGATGATATGCAAAGTTGACGAGAACTGCTGATCTCACTGATTACTGCCTCATCTAAACCCAAAAAATAATTGTCTTGAGAACCTTCTTGATCTCGAGTCAAACTTTGGGTAAGACAAGTAAACATTATTTAAACACTACCAAATGGACTCCGGGATTTCACGAACAACATCAAAGCAGCAGATCTAGTACTTAACCGAAGTATTAAAATCTTCCTTCGTTAGTCACCCAAAGTCCTATGTTTAACAAATGGAATAACAAAGCCAGAGCGAGGATTTTTCATGAAAACTTTTATCTGTGTTTGTGTGTTTTATTCAGGTTCAGGTTACGGTACCTGACGAAGAAACCCTGTGAAGCTTAAGTTTGCATCTATAGAACAATATACTGTCAGAAAAGATTAAAGCTTGATATATTATGTTAAGACTTGAAATTTATCCATACTTACAACTGGTTCCAATTTGTCATCAGTAATCATGTTTTAATACATACTTACCTGTAGTTTACCGATTGGTAAAGCAAAGAAACGGATATAACAATATAGTGAAAAACGGGCAAAAATGCAATGTGGTTGGGCAAAGATCAAGTAAATACCACGCTGTAGTATCACTTGGTGAAGTATTGTCTCCAGCGCAGCGATTGCGCTCTTTTGACAGAACCATTCTCATGCATCTTCTACAACTACTTACATTAGGGTAGCCAAATTCATATTCTTCTTTTATTTTTATACAAAATGAAAATAGATCCAAGAATGATGAAAAAATTTGAGAAGAAAAAATTAAGAAATTAGAGTACCTACCTAGTATAAATTGTTCATATTATTTTGCATTAATTCATACTGATTCTACAGACTTGAAATTTGAAGGGTGTAACACTTACCTTATAGGGCGTAGCCGCATATTAAGCAAGGAACTTTGAAAATTAAAACACTAATGAACTAAAATTAAGATTCATTGAGAAAGTAGAGTAGGTATAAGGCAAAACCGCTCCATCCATTGGAAGTAGATCCGTGAAAATGTATACATAAAGAGCCCAAAAAAGTTAATAAACAGTTTAAGCAATTCTTGTATTTAACCTGATGAAACTGAAGGTGAACACTCAAAAAATAAAATTATTCGTCTTAAGTTTATTATGAAACTAATATTGAATAATACCTAGTACTGGTGCGGGGGACTAAATATATCAAGGGTCTGGTGCTGGAGGTCAAACTGAACTCTAAAACTAAAATTCTAGTGTGGTGTCGTGAAAGAGGCATAAAAAAATGACGAAAATTATGTTAGTGTTTGTGTATAAATACTTTTTAGTTCAGATCCAATATTTTAATAAAATTTTAACGAGATAAATATACACTAGATAGCGATGATATAGAGATGAATTCAACAATGGTATTCATCATGAAATAGGTATCCATAGGTCCAAAGATCAAACAGTAGTCCGCACAGGTTCTCACCAATTTAAAGTTCAAAACCGAAGCGGGAGATATTGAAATATTGGCGCCAGATTTGTTTAGTTTCTGGGTCCTGCTAATATGTAATTCATAATGCATTCAGTCCACTGCATTCACTCATTTAGTCCACACGGGCAAAGCCGAGCTGGCAAAAGCTAGTCAAAATATAAACAACGTCTGTGCCCGAACTATAAACGTTCCGCAGGATTGTGTTACCTTGATCTTGTGGAAGGTTCAGAACCCGCCCACTCCCGAACCATACAGCGAACATCTGGGCAATTAGTTCCGACTTACCTACCAATTAGTACCTGCCATCGCCGAGTACATCAATGGTTTCGTCTAATGATCGCCTTAAACGACATGATGTGTGTTCTCATCATAAAAGCCTATTTCATAACTTTTATAAACACATAATAATACAATTTTATGTAACAAGGACAAGAATTCAAGAGAAAAACGTAATTAAAATATATAATTGAAATATAAAAAGTCATATGACCGAACACCCACAACCTAGCTCATAGGTCATTATTATGTGCTAGTAGTGCTAGTGTTTTACTATATTCATCATTATTTTAATATCTCGCATGGTCATAAAAATGACAACTTATTACGGAACGGATACATACTAATACAGAACCTACATGAGAAATATTTTTATAGCAACAATATAAAGGGGCGGTAAAATCGACCAGAAGTAATAATATGAACTTTAATAAATTTCAAACAAACATTTTTTGTGGAAGTTCAGAGTTGAAACGCAACAAAGAAATGTATCGATAGAGATGACGCGGCGGTCTCGCATTGAAGGCTCGCGCGGAGGCTTCGCGGCCGGGGAGCGACCGGGCCGCGGGCGGCACGCGCCGCGCCGGGGGGCGGGCGGCGCGGGCGGTGGGCGGCGTCGGGCGGTGACGTCAGCCGTGGGGGGGCAGCTCGCCGCGCGATTGGCGGAGATGCGCGCGCCGCTACCGAATATGGGACCGCTGCTTCATTGATAAAAGTGTGGCGCGGGGTCGCGCGGCGCCAGTCCCCTTCGCGCAGGCCACGCGAGAGGCCGTCTTCACGCTGGCGTTGTTCGTAATTCCGCTCGGGCCGTGGGCCGAGGAGCAGGTGGTGCCGGACGGGATGGGCACGGACGGCGACCACCCGACCGGGCCGCACTTGCTCTCGCTCGCGGACGTGGGCGCGCTCGGGTTCGACTGCGCGCTGAAGCCGGCGCCGGCGCCGCTGCTGGGCCACCAGCCCTCCGACCTCAACACGCCGGTCAGCACCTCCGACCTCCCCGCCTTCTTCCCCAGCCTGTTGGAACCGCCGCCGATATCAGGTGCGCCTCGGACCCCTTACCACAGCGACTACGCACGCGACGGGAACCGTAGGCGGAATCGCCCCCGCCCGCGCCGCCCGCCGACCGATAACGTTGTAAATAAACAATGCATTCTCCGTCGCTATCCTATTTGATATCCAGAAGTGTTCCGTATCGTAACTGGAGCCGGGTGTCCGCGGCCATTCATATCATCGCGAAATGAGGGGTTGGTGTGACGTCATGTTTTAGTGTTCGTTAAAGTGAAAAGGAAAGTTCACCCCGTGTCATATGGTCGGATCGATACGCGGAGTTGAATGAAAATGTTGTGTGAGCGACGCCGACGCGCGCCGCCGAACCTACCTCCGCGACTTGCGCTAAGTGTTATGTTCAAAGTACCTGCCTGATCTGAACCAATATATACTTGTAGTTTTCTGACAACCAAAAACAAAATTTTATTTTTTCACTACAGGCAACAATTCAAATGATAAAAGTGCTCATTCGCGCATATGCGCTAAAATATTATCAACTATTTGTGTGACGTCTTCTTGGCTAATAAAGATCTGAAATAAACAACCCATCTTTATGCCAAAATTTTTAACTGCTGACGTTTGCTTTTCTGACTCACACGCTATTTGTTTGCAACAATTTCTGTTATTTTTAATTTGTAATCCGTAAACAAGACTCTACTTCTTTCACTTCAATTACCTAGGTACCTACTACATATATTATAATGTAATGATCACATGATCTATAACGACCATATTTGTTTGTTTTAATTCAAGAATATATTTGTCGAAAAATTATTTGTTTTATTTGATAGTAATTATTAGGGTTTTTTTTCTGGTTTTTATTTTATATTAGACCTTCATTAACGGTTCAGCTATCAAGTTGAAGAGGCCACATAATGCTTTCAAAACTTTCATGAATTTAAAGTAATTAATTCAAAAACCTAAATAAATTATTTTTATTTTCTTTAAAAGTTTTCTTGTAAATAATTTGTCTGTGGACCCTGCACTAGGGCTAGCCTGTATCACGGGTATCCAAGTAATTAGTTAGATGCCTACATTAATTCAGATGGGCATAATTTATTTATTTTCTTCTTAAGTGTCAATATTGTGGTAGCGACGCGACGGTATGAAAAACTTTTTCAATCATATTATGAAAAACATTTTTTTATATATAATAAAAAAAGGCTAGAAAATTAAAGCTGCACACACACTGCCATTTAAAAAAATTAGAAAGAAAGAAGGAAATATAATTTATTTGATACATATTATTATGTTTAATAATGGACACGTACGGTGAAAATGCAAACATTGAAAAATATACAACATTTTGGAAACAAAATATTGATATCTAACTAAAAGTATTATAATTTGATTCTTAAATATTTAGTTATTAGTTGTGGTCCAGGCATCTTAAAAATACGGCTTCAGGATTTAGGCATTTAAGAATTGTGTGTTGGATCTAAATAATACCACTAGAAAACAAAGCGGCATGCTCATTGAGAAATATTAAAACAATATACAAATACATATTTCTAAGTATTATGGTTCGCCACAATGGTTGGCAGACACCAGTCTAGATACGCCATGATGATAGCCGACTATCGGCTTCCGACGGACTTATCTCGCGCTGCCTTCCGCTCCACGAAACAATACGTGAGCGCAAATATCATTTGTTATTGAATTTACGTACGATAATGTTAACAGATAAGACCAAAAAACAATAAAGTGTATATCGGTTCCCGTGAATTAAGAGGTATTTAATGAACAGACTACCGAATTCGTTCTCCCCATTGTACAATTATGAACATTTCGTTCGTCCATTTTTAAGATATCCAATTTACCGATACGACCCGTTCGTGCATTCATTTAATAATAGTATGTCATCGTTGCAGGTACACTACCGGGCGATGAGTTATCGCTAGGGTGTTCCCCTCGGCGGCACAAGCACGAAGCATCCCTGTCGCCGGGCGCGCGCGCCGAGGACGCGAGCAACGCGTCGAGCGCGAGCGCCTCGCTGTACGGGCCGGCGGTCGGCGTCGGCGTCGGCGGCAAGCGCGCGCCCTCGCCGCCGCTGCAGTGGCTGCTGCCGCCCGGCCCCGGCCCCGGCCCCGTCGACAAGTACTTCCAGCAGGAGTACGAGGAGCGCGTCGACCTACTGCCGCCCGAGTGCCAGGGCTACTGTCCGCCACAGCAGACGTGCCCGCCGCCGCAGCACTGCGAGTACCGCCCGCCGCCGCAACACCAACCCCAGCCCCAGCACTCGTGGGACACCCAGGAGTACGCGAGCGCGAACGCGAACGCGCCGCAGCCGACGCCCGGACCCTCCGGCCTGCCCAAGCGCGAGACCTACCCGAGTCCGGCCGCGGCGGGCACCTCGGCGGACGGCCGGCCGGTGCAACTCGCCGAGTACAATCCGTCGACGAGCAAGGGCCACGAGATCCTCTCCCAAGTGTACCAGCAGAGCGCGCAACCCCTGCGGCTGGTGGCGGTGAAGCCCCGGAAGTACCCCAACCGGCCGAGCAAGACGCCCGTGCACGAACGCCCGTACGCTTGCCCCGTGGACGGGTGCGATCGCCGGTTCTCGCGGTCGGACGAGCTCACGCGGCACATCCGCATCCACACGGGTCAGAAGCCGTTCCAGTGCCGTATCTGTATGCGTTCGTTCAGCCGGTCGGACCACCTGACGACGCACGTGCGCACGCACACGGGCGAGAAGCCGTTCGCGTGCGACGTGTGCGGCCGCAAGTTCGCGCGCTCCGACGAGAAGAAGCGCCACGCGAAGGTGCACCTCAAGCAGCGGCTGAAGCGCGAGCGCTCCTCCCACCCGCCGCACCACCACGAGCCCCACGCGCACGCGGACGCGCACGCGCACGCGCACGGCTCGCTCTAGCGCCGCGCCGCCCGCCCGTGACTCTTCCGCGGACACTGATATCGCGGTCGCCTGAACTCTTTACCTATTTTCGTGGTGAAAATTATCGAATAATTTCACCACACAGACTTATAAGTGTAAGTGTAAATGGATTGTCTTTAACGAAGCTTTATTAACTCTACATTTTGTAAATTCACTGAAATTTATATATATCTTTTTATACAAATTGTAATTACTACGTTAAGAATCGATCTACTCGATGTATTTATTTAAATAGATAGAATAATTGATGGAACTCGACTGGGAACAAACAGTAGCGTGAGGCCTAAATATACGTCGGTAGTTGCGTGTAGACGACGCGGACGGGCCGCGTTGCCGATGCGCGTTCGGAACACATATCTATGTCGGAGCGTCGCCGTCGCGTCGCCGTCGGCACTCGATACGTAGGTGCTGCACTGGGTGTGTCTTAGCGCGACAGTTGACTCTACATGCATAGATATCGATTAGATCAAACAATGAGTGCATTAGATATAATATGTAGTGATGAGCGACATCGATAAACTTTTGCTGTGACGACTAAAACTTCTTGAACCTAATTAACATAATATATATGTGAATATTGAACTGTGAAGGTATACCTTCGAGTCTACGAATAGATAATTTTGTAATTAGATTCTTATATTTGTCATAACTAACGTGAAACTGTGCCATTAATTTAACTTTAAAACGTGCCACTGCAATTTTTATTTACATAATGTTATATTCTAAGTGTATGTAACACGACTGCTGATTAAGTGATAACCGATAATTTCGTTGAACTATATTTCTAGTCGAATTATATAAAGTGAAGTGAGAATGTCGACTATGTATGTTGGTTTGTGAGATTTTTACCTATCGTTATATTTATATTCTTATTTATTTTTCGACAGCTGCTGTCATGTCTTCTCTTGCTCAAAAGATTTAATTTAACAAAATTTTGCTCAAGTCTGCTTCTTTTAGATAAAATCGTTTTTCTTTGCTCCTACTGTATTTTTGTGGTTGCGTTGCCCTTACCTTGTACTACACTTGTTCAGTGAAATCACTACGGTGTATCCCAGTGGCATATATTTTTGTATTGAGCGTATTATTACACTAGACTAATCTAAATCGAGTAAAGTTTTAGTAATAGCATTAAAATATGATCTCTTAATCATTATTAATTATGTTTCAAATGTAGTAGTAAAGCCCTTTATTTATAATACTCATAAGTTTTTGTGTAGGTATGGTTACATCTAAGATTCAATTCTCTAAATTTCAATTTATGTGATGACGATGATTATGCAATGTAATGACGAAATTCAAATTAGGTGACCAGTCATTTTTGCATTGACACTGTCTCGTACTTTATAAACATTGTTATGGTTATGTAAAATCAATCTAACACGCACTCATTTCGCGTTTGGAAAATGCCACAAATCGAGGTCAATATTATTGGATTATGTCCCATGATGTTAACGTCTTTAACGAAGTTAAGTGTGCTTCTCGTCTTTGCTTAAGATCTTAAGAATATAAATCTGGTTTTTTCGTAAGAACTGCACAAATCGTAGGCTAATTATACATTTATGTAAAACATGTGAAACGTATTTTAGATAATTGCATGCGAAATTATTACTATTTTTAACAGATTGTGAATTTAAGTACAAAAATTTGAAGGCATCTTTTAAATAATATTTTTCTAATAATTTCATCGTCATTATAAAGATTCGTCTTAAAGAGAATTTTTGTCTAATAGTTTTGAATGAATTGGAAAAATATTTTAAAACAGATCGTACGAAATGCAATGTTTATGAGAATCACAAAAATCAGGGATAACACAACAGGGTGGGCCACTCAGAAATGTCGGTCATTATGAATTTATAAGATATCTGACAATAATAACTAACAATTTCGCTTACAAAATTGAAATATACTTAGTCAGATTGTTCAAATTTCATTTGGAATGCATTTTGGATTAACTGATCCTGATCAAAGAAAACACATTTTCGTATGATACATCTAAATGATTTCAATAGCTTTGTTAGCGGCGCTATGACGCAATTGGCATCCGTAAGGAGCGTCGCGAACGAGCGACAGCAAGCGGGCAAGCCTCTTATAACGTGTTTGAGGACTTTTCTGATACTTTATACTGTTACTAAAGAGACTAAGTCTCCGATAGACAAGGCTAGCGTAGATAGGATATAATAATGCGTATTTCATTATACAATCGTGTGACAATTGAAACGGAAAAGACTAAATTCTTACACATTTTACGTAATGTTGCATCGCGTTAACGTTTAATATACTTACGATTTGTATTAGGTTACGTGTTACGCGGCCGCCGCGCCGTTGCGCCTGCGCCGTTGTTACGCGCTGCGGACGGGCCATCTTTACATTGTTGACACTTCTGTTACGTTTCACAACGCTGTGTTACGGTGCTCTGTGTGCGAACACTTCGCGTCAATATGCACTTACACTATTATAATGAAACAATGAATGATAACTAAATGAATTTGGTGTAGTAAGAGTATGTTTAGATGTAAGCTATCTTTATGTATTTCACTAGAGTGAAAGATGTTGTTGATGTTCTAAAATATGAATATTTTAAGTAGGTATTGTTAAATCTCACTAATTTTTACTAAATTCTATTTAATTAATATATATGTAAATACACTCTTGACTAAATTTGGAGTTAATGTGTATATAAGAAAAAAATCATTTTTATTCACCTTAAGGTGCAAAAATACAAATTGTTGAAAAACTGAATGTTGTATTATATTTATCCTTCTCTTTCCGACCCTATGAAATACTTATGTGCATAAGATACCTCAATATCATACGACAAGTATTTTTCAGTGTGTGTATGTAATAAATACATCTACTTACAATTAAAATAAAAATGAGTTCTCTTTTAAATTTTTATTGCGAATTTTATAAAACGCGTGCTTGGGCACTCCATTTATCGTATCAACAATGCTGTAATAAACTTCTGTGGCACAAAATAACAACTATTAAGCACAGGAACACAGCAGTATAGTTTACTGCAGTAAATTAATTCATACATACTTCAAAATGAAACTTAACAGTAAAATAAAGTAATAAAAACGTTCAACAGACACAGATATAGGTAATCCTCTTCACTGCCCAATCTAGAATTCTCAGTTAGGTGGAAATTAAAAAGTACGACCTTAGCATCATAGCAACCAGATTTTGGGCAAACATTTGCAGATCATTCTGCAAACACTGTATCGTGTGGTAATCGAACCCGCGACTGTCGCCTCAATCGGTCACCCAAGCTATATAAGCCATCGAGGTCGCACTTTTGTGTACACAAACTGAGATATATTAAACAAGGCTTGCAAAACATAAAATAAATAAAAATAAATAAAAGAATAATAAAAAACAAAGAGACAACTTGTGTGACAATACAATTTATGTAAATGTAATCTATTGTATTTATAACAACTATTTCTTGTCACCTTTCATAAAGGTGATCTAAATACAACATAAATATACATACAAGGCAAACGACTATAGTCTAAAGCAATACTAAATAAAAAACACCACAATACTTCGAATACACATAAATAAATTAAAAAACTTGACATTAATAGTTAACTAAAGGGAACCGACTCGATATAAGCACCTAAGTCTTATCTTATCAGTCTTTATTTATTATCTAATTTCTTACCAATACGACCACAATAATTCGACTAAACAAAAGCTTTTCAAATATTTTAGGATTTAGACGAACGACTAAATATTAATAAAGAGGCGATTGTTAAATGGAAAAGGATCTTTAGGAATCACTTTAGGAGTCAATGTTTAATAAGTATAACAAATGTGAGCCAAGCTTCATAACCTAAGACTTTTGTAAATAAAATGTAGTCAGTTTAAAAAATGACACTAGATGGTATTTTCCAATTAATAAGATCGTCAAATTTTACAAAAATAATTATAAGTTTGCTGTGTTTAATAAGACAAGACAGACAGCATGTAAATATTATGAAATGACAAAGGAAATGTCCAGAAAGACATTAAAAACGTCTAACTCCAAAATAAAGATATAAAATGATAGAATGAATTTAAATATATGTAATGAACAAAAATGTCATATTAAATTAAATTATACTAAACATGCTTATCTCAGATGACCTCAAATACCGAATGAGACAGCAAGAAAATTAATTTAAACGATTTAGGATTAACTCAGATCAGGCGGAACATTTATACCTGAATTTAATTAAAATCAAGTGTTTTTATGTGGTGTACTAGGTAAGTGGCAGAACAAGCAAATAGCCCACCGATGTAAAGCTGTATATCCATCCATAACAAAAGGAATACAAATCGGTTCCTCCCGTACTAAGGTATAGGAAGACCGAAGTCGCACTGCAGAGACTTAAAAATGGAACGCCCTATTCATCTGTAATTTCACCGATACACTCGCAACTTAATTTACAGCGCAAAATGTTTTCCGCCTTTTCTCAGGTGACCCTTCGTCTGAAAGTTAAATATAATCACATATTTTTTAAGGTTTAGTCTAATTTTAATCTAATGGTCTTACTACTGAAAATATCTCGCAACGTATTTGTTTTGTAAATGTTGAGTTTATTTTGATGTCAACAACTGAGCCACCATGTATGTACAATGATGATAATAAAGTCACTGTAACCGACTATAAACCAACAAGGCTGGCTGTAACGTGCACGCCGGCGCCGTGACATAATTACTCCAGGAGCTATCCCGCTTCCACGCGAGGTATTGCGACGTCTAAATTATATTGTAAGAAGAGACCACCATAGATAATAAGACCACCATAGACAAAAAATAACACCATAGATAAAATAACACCATAGATAAAAAGAGCATCATAGATAAAGTACAGATTACCGTGGGCGCTACGTAGTGTCATCGTACTCGTCCGCCGTGACGATGTTGGGCTCGGACTCGGAGCGCCGCTTGAGTCCGTCGGCCTCCAGCGACATGGAGCGCTCCGGCGGCTCCGGCCGCGCGCCACTCGCAGCCTTTATGTCCGGCGCACTGCGGGTCACGTCCACCTGGAACAACTTCTGTGTACCCACGGTTATGTCACACGAACACTGTACGTTTAGAGCAGTAGAACTCTCGCCTAGTTCCGGGGTAGATACTGCCACCATGCCTATTTCTGCCGCCAAGCAGTGACGCATTCGCGTTACTGTGTTCCTAGCCGAATTAGCCAAATAAGCATTGAAGCCATTAATAATTGAATCAAATCAAGATGTGATGTGAAGATATACAGCCTCTTATGCCCTTCCTGAGCTTCTAGTCGCAAGTGACACAGGTACATACCAGTTCCTGTTCTAAGTAATCCCCCGGTTCTTGTTTGATTTGCGCGTTCATTTTGTCGTTGAGATAGCAAACCCCGTTCAGGTCTATGGCACTGTTGGAGAATATGGCGGCTGCGCCTACCGATGCGTCCACCAGTGGTTCCGTCTGAAACAAATTATAACTAATAAAATATGGAGTTAAAAAAGACGTAGTGATGACAATTGGGAAACGTTGGAAGGGGAAGACCAAAGCAAACATTCGTATTGATATAATGATAAAAAAATTGCTGGTGAAATTCCAGGCATAGGAGACATTCCACCTTCACATCTCAGAGTTACAGGCGCATACGATGCGACTTGGTTTATGTGACTTAGATGACGGAACGAGCTGACGGCCCACCTGATGTAAGTAAGTTAGACATGTAATCTATATTACCAAGAAATTACTATTATAACTTTTAACCACCGCCCATAGACAACAGCAAAGCGACTCAAGTGCTCTCCAACAAAGTAGACTCCAATCACATTGGGTAGCGTCCATCACCGAGACGAAGATGTTGTCTCATGCGTCTGCAATTTCACCGGCATCCACTCCTTCCACCGGAACACAACACATGAGTGCATCACTGCTTGGCGGCAGATTACCAGGTGTGGTGGCAGTACTTATCCGGGCGAACTTAGCACAAGTTTTACTGCTACTTTGGGTTGCTTCTTTGCACCACCCGGGGATACGTGTAGGGATTCAAAGGGTAATCACCTAAAGACGCGAGCAACGTGTGCCTCCCAAAACATAAGTAAGGGAGGACCCAAGTCATACCGCTTGTTATGGGCAGAGGTTACCACTTAACATCAGGTTGGCCATCTGCTCGTTCCGTAACTTTATCACCAAAGCAAGATTTCTGGTATTGCAAGCTTCCATAATAGCACCAAAGAGGTTTAAAAATTCAAATAGTTCCAATTTCCAGCGGAAGAAAAAGAATAAGTCGGCGGTCTGGCAATACTAACCAAAGCAACATCATCAGGTATGACGAATTTCAACTGCGTTGGTTTCTTGGGTGAAGCAGTTTCTGTGTCGGGTGTTCTTTGAGTAAGTAAACTATCTTTCGTCACTGAGTCTTTAGGTTCTCTGAAAATACAGAGACATGGTAAATAATAGCTTTAAGTAATTCTTGGATATACACGCTTTTATCCCTGAAAAGGTATGCAGAGCTTCAGGGAGGCCGTTTTCATCTTGCGGGTTAAGCTTATCACCGCCATTATTTTCTCGCGAATAACTCTGCTAAAACTTTCTTGCTACTCTTCATATAATACTTCAATAACCCGATGTCCCCCAGGACAAATCTTATATCAACGAAATTACCTACTAGTCGGGCGAAGATTCTTTATATAATAAATAAATAAATATTGGCGGGCATTGCACACAGCGCCATCTATCCCCAAAGTAAACTGAGCATAGCTTGTGTCATGGGAACCAGAGAACTGATTTAATAATTATATTTTTTGTAAAAAAAATATATTAACATTAACACCCAGACACAGAACAAACATCTATGTTCGTCACACAAATGTTTGTCCTGGGTGGGAATCGAACCCACGACCTGCAGCACAGAAGGCAAGGTTACTTAACAACAGACCAACAGATCCTCATATACAAGGCAAATTTCAACTCTAACCAGAAAACTAGTTGATTGACTGCACGATCACTCTTGGAACAAAGTTAGTAAAGGTATTCGTAGAACCAACTGAACTGCAGTGCTGAGTGCACTTCCATTTTCACTTTGAAATGTATAGACGCCGAAGAAATTACAGGCACATGAAACGTTCTATCTTCACTTTCGTCAGTGACTGAGACTTTATTGAAAACTTTATTTCCATAGAATTAATCAAATAATGGCTTGGAACGTCAATAATATTCAAAACATAAGGTCAAGCGTACTTATCGCGAAATTTAACGCCTGTTCAAACCCTATTCGAACCTCCATGGGGAAGAACATACAATAAACAATTAAATGAGAGCTTCCTTTTTTTCATGGATTGCTCACCCCTGCTATTTTAAATTGGATTGTTCACAAAAACTTTGTACCTCTTTGGAGTAGTGTGGTGACTCTCGCTCTTTTCCGCTTGATGTTGCGTTATTAAGTCGCAGGCCTTGCCCAGTATAACTATGGACACTAGAACTCTCACAGTTATTAGGCATAAGTATGCTAGGAGTATCAACATTATAGCCGCAAATCTGGAATTAACATTTGACTTTAACGCTTGTAGACTGCGTGGTGTTCGATGTCGATCCCGAGTTTCAATCCAAAGCTCGTTGGTTCAAAACTCGGAGCTCGGCACCCACCAGTTATTCACTTGAGAAATGCATGCACATGCAGTAAAAACTTGTGCCGGGATGTACTGCCAACATACCTACTTCTGCCGCCAAGCAGTAACGCATACGCATTGCAGTGTTCCGGTTTCAAAGGTGTGCTACCGGTAAAATTTCACAAAAGACAGTGCCCCTTCACGTCTCAAAGTTACTTGAGCGATGCGACTTGAGTCTTTCCATATCTATGTAGCCGTATTACTTGTTACGGGCAGAGGTTACCACTTAACAACATCAGGTGGGCCATCTTGCTCGTTCTGTAACTTGTTGACATAAATATGGGTCAGCCTCTGTTGATTACAGAGAGACCATTCAGAGTGAAAGTAGACCTCCAGTGGGAACATTAGTGGCTATAGTAAAACACTCACCCATCGATTTTGACGGCGTGCACCAACACTCTAGTGATGACAACGCCCAGAGGCAACGGAATAAATCCCATTCTTCTAGCGACCAAGTCAGAATGGTCACTGAACGCGTACTTCTGTCTCGTCTGTGCGACATCGTAAGCTAAACTGACTGTATACTCGCGGTATACTCCATAAGGGATTTCGTTAAATCTGCAAGTGAAAACGTTACGTGAATGATCAAAAGCACTTCATAAGACTGGCCTCAGAGCTCAGGTGGCAAAAACTCTTGATGCTGCGCTGTAGGTCGTAGGTTCGATTCCAACCCAGGACATACATTTATGTGACGAACATAGATGTTGTTTAAAAATGTGTATTATATCAGTTGTCTGGTTCTCATGATACAAACTCTTGCAAGCCTCTTAGAGGCGCTCTTTAATCCTGTCAACACAATGGTTCAAGAGAGCCAGGCACCCGTGGTAGCAGTTGCGTTTGATGTGGTGTTTTCTTCGTGAGAATTTACCTTGTGATGAAAGCATGCTTCACCCAGTCTATGATCACTTCGAATGTAAGGACCAGAACGCAATCTGGCGCAAGGATCCAGAACCTTTCCTCTTTCCACGTGTACTCCTTCATGGTCTGAAGGACCACAATGAAAAGCAACACGGACAAGTGAAGGCGTTCTCTCACATCACTGCAAGATACTTGGAACAGGTTGTTCTTGTCAAACTTCTTAAATACACTGCCTTTTAGCTCTACAAACTGCAACAGAAGTAACACTTTAATTAATTTGGTACTGCATAAAGCATTATTTGACTGGCTTCACAGCTCAGTTGGACCTCCGTTTTTGACTATTGCCTCCTGCTCAACAGGTCGTGGATTCAATTCCCAACCAGGACAAACATTTTGTATTACGAACATAGTTACGAACATGTTTGTTCAGTGCATGGGTGTTAATATGACTAAAACGTATTTATTTGCATAAAAAAATTAATATGATAAAAATGTATATAAGCATTATTAAGTCTACAATAAAGTTTTATGAATACAACTGGATGACAAAATTAACGAAAATATAGTTGCAAAGCTTCTCAGAGAGTACAAAATCTATTAAAATCATGATATGGTGAAAGTTTCTACAAATAAATACGTAATGATAGATAACCTGTAACAAGTACTACAATGTATCACATTATTTTTATAAAATGTTAATCTAATTGCATTCATGATTTATTTATTCAAAAAACCAGTTCATACGAAGGTATGATAAAAAATATTTATATTTAATCAATACGTAATTCGTATCTAAATTTAACTTCTGATAAAACAAAATTATTATAAAAAAAAGAGAAAATCAGCGCCCATGTGCTATATATTAAATGTATGTATTTAAAAAATGTATAGAAGTATTCTATCACTTGACTGGTTCCTATAGTACAAGCTATGCTTAGTGTGAAATGTCCAGAGATATTTATTTATTTATTTGGTTCATCCTAATGTTATATCTTCAGTGGTCAACAACAGAGTGACCACCTACCACCTGATAGGTACTTACATTGTTTGACATCATTATGATGAGCAGGCTCTTGTTATTGGAGTTGAATGCTACATTCAGAGTTGTCGCTTGAAACAACACTAATAAGCTGTGGAGAACTGTAGGTATCAAGTCAACAAATTACTTGCAATAATGTGTGACAAACAAGTGCAAAATAATGGAGTAGTAAGTAGTAACATTAGGTCATGGGATAATATATGATCACATTAATATCTGCTTACAATGATCTAGTTATCAACTAAAATGAAAAACAAATTGAGTCAAATTTGTTCTTTCTACTTATTTATTGAGATTAGTTTTTGCAATATGAAAAGAATATGACAAGTGCAAAATAATGAAGTACAGTGTTAGTTTGTAAATTATTAATGATGATGCTTTCCAGACCGGTTTCGGCCTCGGCGACTGTTTTGTGGCTATTAATATTATTGTTATTTTATATTGAGCTTAGTTGTTCAGCCCGTCGACGGTGTACTCGTTGGTGACTTAAGTACCCAATCAAGACCCAATTTTTGCAGAAAATGTTTTGCCGCATGTTGAGCACGTCAGCACACCGTTTACATATCTAATGGTAGGATATGGCCGCTGGTGGTCTGGCCTTTATTGCATCTCGTTTTTTATCTAAATTATCACGTCGTTCTGATTCAAAATTAGAGACGTGCTGATTAATGAGATGCCTCCATTCTGGACGTTGGGCCGCTTTGTCCTCCCATCGAGCTGGCTCAATTTTGCATCTTTTCATATGCCTTTTGAGAACGTCCTTGTATCTCAAGTGTTGCCCACCTGGTTGACGCTTGCCATTATGAAGCTCAGAAAAGAATATGCGCTTTGCAATCCTGTCGTCCGACATACGAGACACGTGTCCACTCCAGCGCAACTGGCGCCTCATGAGGTAGGTCTCGATCCCGCCAACATTTACACGTCTAAGAACATCCATGTTTCGGACTCGGTCATGCCACCGAATGTTCATGATATCGCGCAGACACTTTATATGATACCTGTCGAGTGCGAGTATGTGCTTTCGGTACAGAACCCATGTCTCGGACGAGTACAGGTAATTCGGGAGAACCATAGCCATATATACATTTATTTTGGTGGATAGTTTTATGTCATGCGACCGGAATACCCTAGAGCGCAGTCTACCAAAAGCACCAGCCGCAGCTCCTATCCTGCTGTTTATTTCGGCGTCTAAGTCAAACTTTTGCGTTATAGTGCTACCAAGATATTTAAACTTATCCACCTCGTCCAGTTTATTATTTCCGAGCCATACATCAAGTGGTGCACCGGAATTAACTCCTGCTACCATGACTTCTGTTTTTTGACATTTATTTTAAGCCCAAACTTAATGCATGTCTCGTTTAGTCTGATCATTAGGTCTTGTACCACGTTCTCAAAATGGTGAAGGAAAACATCGTGAGGAAACCGACATGTCCTAGAACTAAAAATTCGAAGACATGTGTCGAGTGCACGAAAGGAGCCTCTATGAGGCGCACTTACAATCCTTTCACCACACTGGTTCGACAGAACCGGTGACTCGAAGAAGAAGGTTAGGTCTTGTAGACCAACTGAAGAGTCCGCGAGGAAACATAGGTCATCGGCGCCCATTATCTCAATTATGAGGGCTACAGAGACTTTGGTATGTGCCTTAAACCTGGTAAGATTAAAAAGTCCTCCATCCTTGCGGAATCTGATGCGTATACCCTCAATCAGATGGAATAAAGCTTCACGGACAACAACGGCAAAATATAACGCAAACAAAGTTGTCGCCAAAACAAAACCTTGTTTAACTCCACAGGTGACGGAGAAATGTCCAGATTGTTCGCCATTTGGTGTCACACAGCACGCCATGCCATCATGTAAAAGCCGCAAAAGCTAAACAACCTTGTCCGGAGAACCCAGCTTGGACAAAATCTGTTTGTACAGCCAGGACAACACAACTCAGAGGGTGGCTGAGTAACTCGTGAGATGTTGTTCACGAGTCCCTCCTCCAGGTTTAGCCCACGAGCCGACGTGGTTACCAGGGTGTGGCCGCTGCAGTGCAGCTTCTTGGAGCCAATGAAGGAGAGTTTGTGGACTGACGACGAATTATTTATACTATGTCGCTTACAGGCCGGCTGACAAATTACAACGCAGATAGTCCACTACACCCCAATAATAAATTATTAATATGCATGAGATCATAGATAGTAGACATATTCTAGTCTTAAGATAATGAGATAGTTCACTAGTGCTATGTCGTAGATATGAATATGATTTCAACTATGATAGGAGACATAGAGATATAGTAACTGTGTAAAGACTATCAAAGTTATTTCAACAATGTCCCTTCAAAAGAACTTATTTATGAATGTTTGGATTATTAAGTCCTAAAACAGTTTTAAAATTTGAGGGCATACTTATAAACATTACTGAACCACTTTTAACTACATAATCAGTAATGGTCATTCACTGTGACAGGTAGTTTGAATTCAGTAGATAAAGACAATCACTGAGAAATGAAATCAAGTAAGTAGGTTGATTGTGAGTGATTGCTGTTGTGAAGTATGTATGTTGAAAAGGATACAGACATAAATCATAGCAAACAGCAAATGAGGTATCACACCCAAATGCTCTCGTCTCCTGTCCCTTGGTTCTGTTGCTGTCCAAAAAAGAGCATCAATTGTGTCCTGGCCAAAAGCTGAGAACAATCTGTCTCCTACTTCCAACATGTTGTAGAATATGTATAGCTTCATAACACTCTGGCTCTTAACTAAATGATACATCATATTTGTATCAATATAGCACATCAGTATACTGCATATCAACAATATGAATCCTTTCAACACATCACAGGTCTCTGCAGGCTTCAACACTTTCTTCTGCGGGTGTGCAATAAACCTAAAAATGATAACATGACATTATCTATAAAATCGTGCTTTTAACATTACAAAAGTCATAAATTCAAGTACACTTACCCAAAGCATTTCCTAAATAGCCTGTTTACAAATGACCAAAACGCCATAACAAATCGGAGAGGAAGGAATGTATAAACAAATAAAAGGGAGTCGGCACATTGAAAGAATCCATAGGCCATGAATTTTTCTAACTCCTGTGGGATTTTTATAAAAGAGTATACTTTTTCTCGGCGTGCTGAGAACCTCTCTTCATCATGCTCGAGCAAGTAGCCTCTTGTGAGCTCTACATGCAGAAATGCCAAGAGGGAGACTGATTTTTCACCATCTACAAACAACAAAAATGACCTCATGAGAACAATACATTGGGATTAAGATATGAAAAGATATGATACAAATACATAATTTACCTTGACATTTCGATTCTTTAACGCTTTTATCCATGTTTATATCTCCTGAAGAATTTTGGGCGTTGGATATTGGCTTGAAACGTAACCTTTTAGTTTGTTCTGGAACTTCTTCGTTCTTGACTATCATTTTTGGAATTATTTCAGTGTAGCGAAATTTTCTCCAATGTCAACCCATAGAAATGAACTCAAAATTACAAATTAAAAATACTTCAAAATATTTGCTCCAGTTCATTCAGTAGAAAACGTACACACACAGTTTTGGAAGCAAGGAATGGACAATTTCATCTTTAACACAAAGAATTTAACGATTAAATTGATATGATATGGCATTCATATGGCTACTTAACTGGCTAGCTGAAACAAAATGATAACATTTGATTGTCAATGTCAACTTCTCTGGCGGCCCCTGACTAGTGTTGTCTTGCTGCAATCAGAAAATAATATTAGTCAAATCGATCAAGTTAGGTTTTTTTTCTTGCTAGTAACGAGAATGACATGATTATTTGAATTATATTCGGTTATATGAAATATTCGGTTATTATATTTTGACACAATCGGCTTTGTGGACGGACACAACACAACTCTAGTCGCACGCCATCAGCCCATCACTTCGTTAACAGCGGTTGCCTACGCGTATTAGTGAATGTAAGGTTTATGGTGCATTTGTGTTGTTCAATGCGGCAAAATACTTATATTTCATTAATTCCTATACAGAAATAACCAATTGAAACAAAAGTACACTCAACGAATTAACAATTATGGCGTCAAACGAAGGGAGAAGTATTCAGTCGAACTTGCATCAGCAAGATCTAACCAAATTGGTGAGCTATCCGGACATATTTCAAAGCTTTAGTAGGAATAAACAAGATATTTATTTATTTCTCCACAATGTAATTTTTAACGTTCAGTATTACGGCCTTACAATTAATATTTACATTGATTCCAGGATATCATAACCTCTAACGTAGAATTATGAAACGTTGTTCCTCATAACAGCTGTAATCCTGCATGTTGCAGTAGCAGGCTTGCTATTACACTATTTTGATGTATCTTTTTTGTTATAGGATGTCACAAAGTTATCTGCCTTATCACCCGAAGTGATATCAAGGCAGGCCACTATCAACATAGGAACCATTGGTCATGTAGCTCATGGAAAATCCACTGTTGTGAAAGCAATCTCAGGTGTTCAAACAGTCAGATTCAAGAATGAACTGGAAAGAAATATTACCATCAAACTGGGTATGTACAGTCCAGTTATTCATGTTTCATTGATTTAACAATAGAAAATACATTTTTTAAACACATTTTTCCAAAGAGTATTTGCTATTAAACCATACATTTTGAACAAAATACACAATATATTTTGATACTCATACAATACACAACATATTTTGATGAATTATCACTAACTACTATTAATCTACTCTAACTAGTATTAACAAATGATGCTTTGCAACATACCATGTGACTTTAAATTAGAGTTCACGAAATATTCATTGATCTAGTTATTTTACTTGTATATCTATTGGACCTCATTTTAATCAAAACACATGGTATGTTGCAGAGCGCCTGTCTGAATCAGTCATTAAATTATACCATGAAAGAGCTGCAGAGAGAGAGGAGAACTCTTTTTTTGAAAAGTGTATAAGATCCAAGAAGCGAAGACTTTCGCTTGATCCTGAAGATATGCCATCGGCAAAGAAACAGAAGAAAAGCAATATCAAAAAACCAGAAGAGTACATTATAGAAAAAATTGACAACTTCAACTATGTAGATGGTAGAGAACTCTTCTATGTCAAATGGAAAGGATACTCAACCAGTGACAACACTTGGGAACCAATTGAGAATCTTGACAATTGTCCTGCCATCCTCAAAGAGTTCCTTGTAAAAGAAGAATTGAAATACTGTGACAAAATTGAACATCTCAAAGAAGAATTATCATTTGATGACCTTCTCGGTGAAGAAAATCTTGTCTCAAGAATAAGTGAAGTACAAGAGAGTGAAATGTCAAAATTAAGAGATGAACTCACCATCAAACTGATATCAATGATCACCCTGCCTGTGGAATATGAAAGTTATGTGCCTGAGCTTGTCCAAGATACCAGAGATATTTTGCAACTATATACTCTGACCCGCAAAAGATGTCGCCAATTAATGAAACTGAAGCAGTGGGAGGAACACATTAATCAAGTTGACAAATCTAAAAAACTTACTGTAGAAAATAATGCTGATTTGGCTGGTCCACCAGAAAATTTTACTTATATTAACCAGTCAATACCTGGGGCAGGAGTCGAAATACCCAATGAGCCTCCTATTGGCTGCGATTGTACTGCATGTAATTGCCGATCAAAATCTTGTTGTGGTATGCAAGGTGGATTATACGCTTACACAACAAAGAAAAGGCTAAGAGTAGCATCAGGCACTCCCATTTATGAATGCAACAAAGCATGTAAGTGTTCTTCAGAGTGTAGTAACCGTGTTGTACAACATGGGCGCAACATTAAACTCACAATTTTCCGCACCTCCAATGGATGCGGATGGGGTGTTAGGACGGAGCAGAAGATCCAGCAAGGACAATTTATTTGCAAGTATGTCGGAGAGGTTATCACATTTGAGGAAGCCGAAAAAAGAGGCAGAGAGTATGATGCTACCGGTCTCACCTACCTCTTCGACTTAGACTTTAACTCAGTGGAAAATCCCTATGTTGTAGATGCAGCCAACTTAGGGAACATTTCGCATTTTATCAACCATTCATGTGATCCTAATTTAGGGGTATGGGCTGTGTGGGCAGACTGTCTCGATCCTAACCTGCCTATGCTGGCCTTGTTTGCTACAAGAGATATTGAAATTGGTGAAGAGGTATGCTTTGACTACTTGCAGAATTGTGCAGATAAAGATGAAAATGAAACGGGTAGCTCTACTGTGAGTAGAGAGAGTACAAGTGATGGTATGGACATTTATATTCCAAACGGATCGGAAGGAGGAGCCGCCAACACTCCCACTTCGCCCGCTAAGTCAAGATTCCAAATTCAGCAAGAAAATATGGCGAATCTGAGAAACCGGACAGAATGCAAATGTGGAAGTACTAAATGTAGACGATATTTGTTCTAGGATAATCCAAATTTGTACAAACTATAATATGATGATTTTTGGCTTCAAATTCTAAGTTGATTAAAATATATTATGGTCATTAATATGCATTGACCAAACCCAGTACAGTACTTTGACATATTTTTTAATGATAACTTTAAAAAGTTGGGGATGAAGTCGGTTTTTTCTTAATTTTAAGTAATTTTATTAAATGTCAACAATAATTGTTGCAGTAACTTAAAACAAACACCACAATTATAGTATAATATAAATATTAACAAAAAATATAGATTAATAATTCGGGAAAGTAAAAAGCCACTTTAATCCTTTCACCGTACTGGTTCGAGAGGGCATAATTTTATTAACATAGAAAATTGGTCACCTTAAAAACTTACAACGACGTATATAATGTTGTAATGACACATTTTTATTTTAAATTAATTGTAAGGATGTATTGATATGATAGTAATGTTGTAAGTTTTCAAGCAAGGTGCTAGCCAATATGTTGTGCCTTCATTTCATAAGTTTCTTCATACTTGTAAGTATAATATAAATGTTTAGCGTAGGTTTTCAGAGTCAGATACTAAAATTCAGTTCTACATTAATGTATGTATTACTAGATTTGTGATGAAATTTTATCTCAAATGATGTAATAAACCTTAAATTCTTTACATAACCTGTTTCTTATTCTGCCCCATTGGTTTATTCCCGTTGGGCACCACACGGTTCCCCCACTGGGGATAGATGCACTGTCCTCCAGTGGCGGACTGAAGCAAAAGTTTTGTTGCATTCTCCCCGTGTGGTTGACAGTGGGAGTAAACTTTGTTAGGTTTAGTGTGTGTGAATTGGTTGTATGAAACTTCGTAATACAAAACAGAATTTAATAGTCTCAGTCAGCCGTAAATATACCTTTTACCACAAAATATAACGAAACCATTACAGAAACGATTGTCACCTATATCTCTAGGGATTAAGATACAGTACGAGTAAGTGGGGCAACGCAGTTAGAAAAAACGTCATTCTTCCAACGCTCTTGTCTGATAATGAATAGCAATAAATCTGACGTCTTTTCTTTCATTTGTTCTTAGAAAACGCAATAATATCATGTATCATTATGTCAAAGAACACTAATTAAATCACGAAGAAAGAAAGTATGTAGAAAACGATATCATTTCGTATCCCTTAACTTCACGTGAAGTGCGTCCGTCCGCGCAAGGTTTTTAAGATGACTTGAAATAAAAACTCCTAGAAAAGATTTAGTAACTACGCAAGCATCAAACAAAGTAGGTAGCTGATTACCCGGCAATCTATTACAGTCCAAGTACAGCGCTGACGAAAGATGAGATGGTCGGTCGGTATAGGCTTAGGTAATAGGTTCCCTTCCTATAAGTACGAAAGCCTAAAAAGGTAATCGTTTATGTGTGTAAGACTGCAAACGCTACATTAAACGGCGCACGTATTCACTAAAAGTTATTCTTATCACCAGGTTACGCCAACGCGAAAATCTACAAATGCGACAACCCAAAATGTCCTCGGCCTACCAGCTATATATCGGGTAGTTCCGGCAAGGATGACAGCTTTCCGTGTCTCCGGCCGGCGTGCACCGGTCGCTTCCAGCTGGTCCGCCACGTGAGCTTTGTCGACTGCCCCGGGCACGACATTCTCATGGCCACCATGCTCAACGGCGCCGCTGTTATGGACGCGGCCTTACTGCTTATTGCCGGTAACGTACCTACTCTTCTATTATAACTAGAAGCCTCCTCAGCCCACAAGCTACACGTAAATGGGTAACAGAAGTATTCAGATATTTCTTTGATTGGGAAGGTCACGCAAAGGTGATTGGATAAGGTTACCTTCCAGTGTCTTCGGCTGGCCGTGAGTTTGTCGAGTATGCTTAACAAAGCCGCTGCGCGTAAAGCGCTGTCGTTTAGGCTTTTAATATGTATTTACAAAATATACATACATACAAGTATTCATACAGTTATCTAGTCCCCACAGTACATGCTATGCTTAGTTTGGGGCCAGACGGCGCTGTGTGAAATGTCCAACAATATTTTCATTTTTTGTAAGACATATATTTGTGAATGCTACATTTTATTTGAGTCGTTACTCTTCCGCGACAAGACTGCAGAACAGATTTAGCTTAATTTTGAACATTGGTTGATCGTGAAACAATGTCCACAGGTAACGAATCCTGCCCCCAACCGCAGACGAGCGAACACTTGGCCGCCATAGAGATAATGAAGCTGAAGCACATACTCATTCTGCAGAACAAGATAGACTTGGTGAAGGAAGGTCAGGCGAAGGAGCAACACGAGCAGATAGTCAAGTTCGTGCAGGGAACGGTGGCGGAAGGCGCGCCCATTATCCCAATATCTGCCCAGCTCAAATATAACATTGAGGTATGTATGCCCGAATACACGTAACTTGACCGTTCCGCCACTACGCTACCGATGCCGAGCCAAGTGATCGTACAATGTCGTCATCAACAACTCGCTCACGAATTGCTTCAGGTGCTTCTGTCAAGAATCAAGTGGCAAGAATTTTTTGTGCCAGCATTGTCGCGTGTGATTTGTCCAAATACATTATGATTCAATTCTAATATCATTATTTATTTTATTTGAGAATAAATTTGATTTATACACGCATGTCAAAAACTTAAAATACAACAATGTATGTACGTAGCACATCATGCTGAGCCTTATCGTAGTTCGTAGCTGTAGCCTAGAGCGTATTTATACTTAGGTTATTTAACTCTGTTGTTTTATATTAATTGTAAGGCTTAGTTATGAATAAATTTATTTTCTTTCTTTCTTTCAATTGAATAGGTTATTTCGAATGTTTTCACCATTAATGCTTAGTGTGGTGTGGTGGTGTGACCGCAGGTGCTGTGCGAGTACATAACGAAGAAGATCCCCGTCCCCCTGCGCGACTTCAGATCACCGCCGCGCATGATCGTGATCCGCTCGTTCGACGTGAACAAGCCGGGGTGCGAGGTGGAGGACCTGCGCGGCGGCGTCGCCGGCGGCTCCATCCTGCAGGGCGTGCTCACCCTCGGCATGGAGATAGAGGTACACGTTGCACACATCCTTTTTTTTAACATACTTCAGACAAAGGAGGTTTTCAATTAGGTTTTTTTTATGTATGTTACCGCAGATCTCCGTCATTAATCAATTGATTTGGAAAATTAGATTGTTATTATATTCAGTCTCTCGTCAGTCCTGTTCCTTATTCTTTCACGCCACCTTCACAGACCTCACTTTATCTTTTAGAAGTTACCCCGCGCATACTTCTCAAAGCTCACGTTTTCATCACTTAATATATGGCACTGAAAGATGGGTATCTTTCAGTGCCATATATTAAGTATTGGGCCTACTCAGCTAGGTATGCACGGCCAGTCTTGCATTTTTGGACACTTTCCGGCTGCTCATAAAAGATTACTAACCACATATACACTTTTATACCATTTTAGTAGCAATAGAACTTATGCCAAATTCGTACTTCGGAGATATCACCATACCTATTTCTATTCCGCCAAGTAGTAATACATTTACATACTGTGTTCCGGTTTGAAAGGTGTGGTTGCCGGTGAAATTACAGGCACGTGAGACATTCTACCTCACGTCTCAGAGTTAAGGGTGCATACGATGCGACTTGTGTCTTGTCGTACCTAGGTAGGGGAGGACCCAAGACTTACTGCCGTTCGTATTGTATATATAATTGTAATTGCAGGTCCGACCGGGTCTCGTGAGCAAGGACGGGGACGGCAAGCTAACGTGCCGCCCGATATTTTCCCGCATCGTGTCTCTGTTCGCGGAACAGAACGAGCTGCAGTACGCCGTGCCCGGAGGGCTTATCGGTGTCGGCACCAAGATTGAACCCACGCTCTGCCGCGCCGACAGACTTGTCGGTCAGGTGAGAACCTTACACACCTACATCTTGCACACTTACATATTGCACACCTACATCTTGCACACTTACATATTGCAAACCTACATCTTGCACACTTTCATATTGCACACCTACATCTTGCACACTTTCATATTGCACACCTACATCTTGCACACTTACATATTGCACACTTACATATTGCAAACCTACATCTTGCACACTTACATATTGCACACCTACATCTTGCACACTTACATATTGCAAACCTACATCTTGTACACTTTCATATTGCACACCTACATCTTGCACAGTCACACCTTGCACACCCACCTCCTCACCTAAAGTGATGGTTATCTGATAAAGAGTTGGTAATCAATTATTTACTAACTAGCGACCTGCCCTAGCTTCGCACTGGTGCAATTTACTAATGAAGAAAATTATGAGGGTGCTGTGCTGAGATGTTTTCTTCCTGCTCCTACACTGTACACACGTGTAACTAAAAAAAATCACCCCTCAAGTTGGATTAATTAATCAATCTTCAGTTTTTAATTGTGACAATATTTTTATTCTAATTTCCTGTTCTTGTTTATGTGTTATGTAATTGATTTGCTTTAATGGCTAACTTTAATATTATTATGTGTATGTTGTGTGTGTTGATTGTGTGATCAGTTTGTATGTATATGTTTAGGTGCTGGGCGCTGTGGGCGCGCTGCCCGGCATCTTCGTGAAGCTGGAAGTGTCGTACTACCTGCTGAAGCGGCTGCTCGGCGTGCGCACAGAGGGCGACAAGAAGGCCGCCAAAGTGCAGAAACTCACCAAGAACGAGGTAACTCACCGCCCGCGCCGCCGCGGTGTATACAATAATATTCTTAAGTCGTGGGTTCGATTCCCACCCAGGGCAAACATTTGTGTGACGAATATAGATCGTCATAGTCGTAAGTAGAACAAAGATGGCTTTAATTTTTTTCAAATTTGGGTTTTATTTTGTAATCGACCTTAAATATCATAGAAAATCTCACTTACAGTTTTACATATCCAAATTTGACGATGATACAAATACTATACGTATACTAGACGTTTTCAAAATATCACATCAACTGTTAATTCAAAAAACTTTAAAGTGCTCTACTGTAAAGTTACTGTATTGCAGATCCGCCTTTGTTCTACGATTACGACGAGATGTTTGTTCTGCGTCTGGGTGTTGATATGTATGTATTTACAAAAAAAAAAAAGTGAGCCGTCACGGGACGCCTGGCAGATGTGAAACATCGACATTATTTTGTAAGAAACTAAGTACCCCATCACTAATAATGTTTATGATTTGTCGTAACCTTGAACGGACCAATCAGCGCTCATGCCGTGGCGACGCGTCGCCAAGCCAGAAATCGGTTTTACGTGCGGCTATAGATGTTTCACATCAAAAACAGTTGTTTGGTTCCCATGATACATTACTGTCTAAAATTTCCAACAATATACATATTTTTAAAAAACCTAGACACGTTCAGTTATAATGAAGATCTTGAAAAATGTATTCTATGTCATATTTCAGGTCCTACTGGTCAATATTGGATCTCTCAGTACCGGTGGAAGAGTCATCGCGACGAAAGCTGATTTGGCGAAAATAGCTCTCACCAACCCTGTGTGCACGGAAATCAGCGAAAAGGTGGCGCTCAGCAGGAGAGTTGAGAACCACTGGCGGTGAGTTGTGTTGCTATTCTACTCTTTGACAAGTCACAAAACAAAAATAACAGTGCGATCGTGAACTGCGACAAGTCTACTGACAAACGTGTATGGTTTTAGTCAATGTGACGTAACCAACAAAATTAGATCACAAAACTGAATTCAACGCGAGTGAAGCCGCGCGCACAGTTAGTATGGTAATAAGATAGTCAATATGCCTTGTCCAATCATAGACACATTATGTTTGGAAGTTGAACAATGCAAGCCCAGACTTATACAGAGGACAGTATAATGTCGAGATAACAAATTATGCGACAGTATGGTTTTAGGTCCTCAAAGAAAGTCAACACTTTCAGTTACTATCGATCTAATTACCAAAATTAGATGAAAACATTGCCTTCGGTGTTTCTTTGCCATGAAATTCATTGATTTAAAGATTGTTGGGACTAATAAACTGCTCGATATCCATTAATATAATTCCAGAATTTTGACTGGCCTCAGTTGGTAGTTACCCTGCCTTCGGTGCTGTAGTAGGTCGTGGGTTCGATTCTCACCCAGGACAAACATTTGTGTGACGAACATAGATGCTTGTTTTGTGTCTGGGTGTTAAATATGTATTATATGTTTACACGGTATGTATTTCTTTCCATCTTGGTTGCCTGGTAGAAATCGCTTTAAGTGAATAAGATCACCGATTGTACATTTGTTTTTGTGTATTTACCTAAATGTTTTGTAACATTTTGTAACAATTTTGTAACATGCAATACCGTGTTTATCTATCTATCTATCGATATGTATTTACAAAAGGTATATACATAAGTATTATATCATTTGTATGGTTCCCATGATACAAGCTATGCTCAGCTTACTTTGAGGTGAGATGGGGCAATATGAAAAGTAAAAAAAGCATAAGTGTTACATATTATGCTTTATAGTGTAGTGTGGTGACGCTCAAACGTTGTAATAACTTTGACAAAGAATTTATGAGTAAATACCTAAGTATCTCTTTGTATATATTCAAAATACATACAATGAGATTATCTCAAGATTAAGTCACATTTTTTATTACCAGACTGAATCTACATAAATAAAGGACAAAAATAAACATCGACATTTCTTTTCCAGATTAATTGGCTGGGGTCAAATACAAGGAGGCGAAACTATAGAGCCAGCGAAGAATTAACGTTATATAAAACTTTTATACATTATATTATGACCATAATATGTATTTAATAAAAAGCAATTATAAAATTAAACTGATTATGTACTTATAAAAATACTATAGAACTTTCATCTAATTTACAGGAAAGGTTTTTGCATAGATAGTCAACTCACCCGTCACAACGTTTATTTGGTGGAATGGTTACTTGGGAAATTTAACAGCTTACTCCCGTTAAATTATAGGTCGATAAGGTTAAATAATTTATTGGTTTCATTCATATACAGTTGTGTGTCTAGGCCATGTATATGAAAGTGTTGATATCTTCATCGTCTCGTCGCATGTATTTGTGTTCAATGAGCCACTCCAGCTGCTCTTTAATCATCTTCTTTGAAGGTAAGAACATGTTTTTCAGTATGTCTATTAGCTCACTCTGAAATAGCAAAAGAATTAGGTTTAGACTTAGGACGTAGGAGTGTTTTTTTTAAATGTCAACTCTATCACAAACAAATACTAATGAGTATTATGTCATATGCATGATGCATAAACATAAAAACAAGATGGACTAGAATTTCTACCTAATTTTGTATGGCATATGTAAAATACGTTACTTGCTTTGTATTTTTTGATATTTGATTTTTGGATTTAAAGTAAAAGTGATAGCAATTTATTATTTCATACTATATATTAATAAGTTAATATATAGTATTAAATAATAAATTGCTATCAATAATAAAAACAATAAAATAATATACAAGTATCTTAATACAAGCTAATCTACACAAATATTATAAAGAGGATTTAGATGTAGGAGGTAATTCCTGAAGTGACTGATCTGATTCTGAAAATTCTTACACTAATAGGAGGAGCTACATTAAGCCTGAGTGGTTTAACAGGCGTTAAACACTTAACTCTACCCGAGCAAAGCCATGATGGGCTGCTAGTTACTGATACAGATAGAAATACAGGAATTACACATGCAATATTCCTAAATAAGGTATGTAATAAAAACACTCGATACCTACTTAACAAGTAGGTTACAGCAATAGTTTTATTTGATGAATACATGATTGAAATATAATGCAACGGAGCATGAGTGCAGTGTTTCTTACCTGTAATGCAGTATTGGTGATGCGTTTCCTCATCTTCAAAATCTTTATGATTGCTTCCTGAGTTCGCAGTATCCGAAGTTGAACAATGGAATGATTGTCCTCCAGTTGAGATCTTTCAGTACTCAATTGCAGTCTACCTATCAAATTTATTTTGCCCCTGCGTTGGGGTTTTGCGTTTTTGATAAGAGCAAACTCTTGGTTTACCCAAAACGTTGTGTTTTCGCTAAAATCTTTAGGATTCTGAACGATCGGTTCGTAGGACAGCAGTTGTCTCTTTAGTTTCGGAAAGGCGACAAGAGACCACAGAGTTCTTCTCAGTTCAGGGTCCGGAAGTTCAGTGGCGAGCCGCAAGTTCTCGTACGTCACTTTATCCATCGGACGCTGGTTCCACGCGAACAGCACTGCCATTTGGAACGTCGTTACATCCAGATCGAACCTACCCACTGAGTTTGCAAATGTTATTGTGCCATTGCTCATGTGATGATACCACTGCAACTTCCTACCCGAATGCTTTTTCTTATAAAATTCCTCTACTTCAGGTATATAATCTTCTAACTCTAAAGGAAGACTGACAGTAACTCGTTCAGATCCACGCGCCCATGCCCCGGCGTTTAGTATTTTTATATTTATTGCGTCATGGCGGGTGGTTTCCCCTCTGAACTGAGTATTGAGATCTTCGCTTACTTTAATATCTTGGAACATTCGAGCCAGTTTATTGACATAGTCTGCCGGCATCCCGACCTCGCGGAGCCATTCCACCATGTCTTCTTCTTTCTCCGAATCTGCACTAGAATCTAATATCAACCTTCTCGTTAAGTGAGCTTTGTGGTACCTCATAAACACATCCTTGTTTTCAATATATTTGAGAACCAACAAGACATCTTTCAGTCTTGATTCGATTTGCTCAGTTGTTAATCTTTTACTTAGTGGTGTTTTACGCAACAACATATCACAGTAGTTAGCTAGGAGCTCTGGACACTTGCTTTCCGGTGCGGTGCCTTTGCTTCCCTTTAACAAAGCCGAAGAGGGTAATTCCAGCTTGAACACTGTGGTGTCATTTACTACACATTTATATGCTTTATCTCTAGCTGTCAAAAATCTAGGATCATCAATAAATGCATCTTTCACTAAAGTACTGAATCGTTTAAACAGTTCTAGTAAGCGCTCCACATATTTCTCCGAATCTGAGGTGATGATGTCAGCTGAAGCAACCATATCTGCTAAACCGGCTGATACTATGTGAGCTTCCAAGTCTCTGAGCACAGGAGTGACGCCATCAGGCACCCGGTCGAGCAAACGGAACATTAACTGGAGTTTCTCAGTCTCATCTGCCTTTATCAGAGGTGCACTCTCGGCCAAGAGTGTAGGCAAATGTTCCCCAATAAGGACTTTTTCACAGCATTGAGTGAGAGCTGCGACACTGCCACTTCCAGGTTCCAGGTATCTGTGAGCACGAGCTTCTTCCTCCTTGAGTCTCAACTCTGCATACTTCATATAGGATTGCACTCCATTAGCCAATAAATGTTCTCCAGCTTTCAGTTTGTAGAATTCCTCTGTTGCTTGCATGTATGCAGCCTCAAAATGATCCCTATATATTTGGAGTTTATCTACAGAGTTTGAGCATAGATTTACTGAAACAAACAAGCACAAATTAATAATATTGATTTAGAATTAAAGATAAAAGTGATTGATGCAGATACATACCATAAGACTCCCTCACTCCAATGACAAGTTGAGAATCAAATGATTCACCGTTACGTTCAGCTTGGACTAATTTCATAGCAGAGTCTTGCAATCTTTGCTTTATATCCTTGAAAATGCTCTGGTTCCAGGAATCAAGCATGAGCTTACGCACCAAGCTATCCTCATTGTTGTTGTTATTGTTCTTTTTCTGCGAATGTGATGAATAGGAAGAGCTAGCTTTAGTAATATTGTTTATGGAGTTCTCCAGCTGCCGGAATGGTGTAGGTAAGTAATTGCACTGAGTAAAAAATTTACCCCATTCGGCAATGTATGCTTTGAGTAGCGCCTGGTCCTCCTTCTGCGCCAGTACTCGAGCCTGAGCTTGTTTAATGTACATCATGACATCTTGCTGGAGAGCATCCCGGAGTTTGTAGGGCCCTCTGTCATCCCACAAGCAGACCGAATGTACAGCGCCGAACAAGTCTTGCCATTCCGTCTGTGTAACACCTTCTTGCTTCAGAAGCTTCAGCACAATCGGGCGCATTGAAGGCCATTTGTCCTCGAAGGTCACTTGTCCTCGATCCTGAGAAAATCGTAGGCAGGTCTTAAAACCGTTACCTATACATGTAACAAGGACGTTTGGTATCTGAAAGAACACTTACCTTCAGCATAGCGCCCATGAATTATAGTGTAATGGTTTAACAATACTTTCTCATTCCTAATCAAATTATTATTATATTACTTTTGTTAAAAATTTCGTTTCGTGCCTGTATTCCACTTGCGCGTGAGTGAATGACACAGATGAATGAAGAATGAATGATTGAATAAAATAAACGTTAATTAATCGGTCAATCAATGATGGTGACACAGTTAACAAATCCTCAAGAGTTACTACGAGACCGTAATCGATCGATTATGCAGTATTCAGAAAGTATCTTCGGATTTAATAGAATTTATTAATTCTTTACATAGCATAATAATATGAAATCAACATAAACTAAAATAAACATATTACGAATATTATATTCTATGTGGAAGATAATAAGAACATAAACACAGGCTTGAATAATCAGCTGTGCAGTATCAGGTCGCAATAATTTTGTATAGTTTTTGGTTGTACATTATTGTACTATCAAAATAAAAAATGTTTTTGTTTAGTTCTCAAAATTTTCAAGTCACGCTCTCCTTAAGTCCTTACTTATTCTTGTAAAATCTTTATTTTGTAATGTGTTCGTTTGGAGAAATTGTCGAGCCTAGTAGTCGTAATGCTTGGGAAGATTGGGATGAAAATCCTGAACACATTCAGTCAGAGTTAGTATTTTTTGCATTCTTTATTGTACACAAAAAATATATATACATAAATTATCATATATAAAAAATATGTACAAAGGCGAGCTTAACCCTAAAAAGAGTTTTCTTCCAGCAAACCTATGAGGCAAGATATGGCCTTGCTATAATAGGTCCAGTTAAAAAAAAACCCACTCAATATAGAATAATACACTGAATACATTATAGAACTTTGAAATCTACAGATTAGTTTAGTTTAAGGTTTTGAAATCATTTGTTAATCATTGGTTAGTCTTATCAAGACATCATTTAACATTTCAGGTTAAAATGGCAGGTGGATACAGAAGTCCCTAAAAAAATCGACACATTTTTGTTACTTGAAGGGAGATACTTGGCAGACTGCATTAAGATGCAAGTTGAGTCGGAACTTCTACATGTGAATTCAGTTCCAGAAGCAAATTTGAAACTGTACAAAAGGAAAGATTTGTGTTGTTTCATTTGTATTATAAAAGACTATAATTTACTGATCAGCAGTGAAATAGTGGAATTACTGAGGCCTTATATTGTTATAAGTGGAGATGTTGTAACAATACTGACAAAAGCGCTGGTTGAATACCAAGTACCAGAAGTTTTACCCCATGAATATATCATCAGGAGCTTATCTACTGCCAAACCTGTATCTAAGTCATTGGGAATTAACTACCCTAGATTGGAACAACCCAATATAATTTCAGGAGTGTCAGCTGGAGGTAATATATTTAAAATTAATAATAGATATTCATAACTTACTATAAAATATTGAGAGTATGAACGGTACCCATCACAACGAAATATTGATGATGGATTTACATAATATATAAGGAAAGGAAAGACAACACTGATAACCATAAATAAATAAAATATTAAAAAATATGTAAGATCTGTATAACATTTTTTAACAATGTATTTTGCTCATGGTGTTTTCTTTGGGAATGGTGTTGCAACCAAGATTTTTCAAACATTAAACTCTTTGGTGCATGTCTAGATATGAAGCACCAACCTCAGTATTGAATCTCTGTGTCTTTACGACTGGGCCACACTATCAGAATTCAAAAGACTTTTATAATTGACAGCATTTCAATAAATTAACATATAAATGACTATTACTTGTATTTTCAGTTATATGCCTTAGGGAACATCTTAATCTACCTGGAGCAGCAGTAGTTTGCTACATGGAGCATCCAGAAGAGAACCAGATAAATGAACTTCAACAGTTATTGGGGAAATTAAACATAGTTCAGATTGTTGCAAAACCAAATAATATGTTGAATTCTAATTTATATATATAATATTTCAGTGAGAAATAAAAATGTGAGACATTATTTTTTTACAATTTGTATTTTATTTAATAACAGTGAAATAATGAATAAAAGTGAGTAGAGTGTTACAATTTATTGTAACTTTGAGATTAGGTAATAATTGATGTGTTAATTAATTACTGAATATTTTTCCTGACTATAATCACTAAGATAGACTTCTTGTCGTAAAAAATTGTCACACTGTATAACAACCATAGCACAGCACTGCTCTTGACCCCTGACTCTTACTAATGACAGTTTTCATGTAAAATAACAGTTACTAAAAATGTTTTAGTTAGGGTTATAAAATATTCAAATCTGAAGAAAATATTTATAAAATCAGTATATGTTATTATGCACACTAAAAACTAGTTAAATGTATCAGATAATGAATTTTATATGAGTAGTCCATAATTTTTTTAAGTTTCCAGAATGGAATGAAAACACGGTAGGTACTTTTGAAATACCTACCGTGTTGTCATTCCATTCTGTAATGAGGGGGATTTAATCTTGAGTCGTCTAGCGCCGCTACATATTTGAGGGATATTAAAATTGATGCCTTTTATTCAAATAATGCTGAACTTTGAAGCCGATATTATAATTTTTAAAAAGGTTCTTCATCGACCCTTCAAGCTTCATTCAAATTTCATCACATTCGCACTGAAGTGCCATTTCTCGCAAATATCGCAGTAAAATTAAACAAGCTACTTACGCTATGTAATACTATTAAATATACGTACTATTTCCAAAGGAAAACGCCGACTTAAGGTAATTCAATTAGTAGAGAATATACGATAATTCGATTAGTATAGAATACGAAATGATGCGGGAGCGGCGGTAATTATTAATTTTCATCTGTATAAAATGTACCACTTTTTAGTCTATAAATGTTATGGACCAAGTGATTATTTGGACAGTATACATAATGCCCTTGCAATATGATACACTATACTATACCTCTATACTATCTACTACTCTGGTACGCTTTGGCGGGCGCTGCCGCGGCACGCTCCTCAGCGCTGTGCATCCACACAGATCAAACCTAACCCATGGATGAAACCAGTTTTCAGTTTCAGCAATTATTTGATATGATAAGGTACCGCCTGTCCATAGGCAGTTTTCGTGCCCTCCGGCCGTTCACTAAGAACAGAACGGACTGCGTCTCAACGTACCTATTATGTCGTTAGTGTACTCGTTATCACTGGCTCAGTATGTATATCGTCATCCCAACGGCAGGTAAACTTCATACCTAGATGGGGCACTGAAAAGGCAAATACCTAACATTTTTCTTTGAAACTTTCCCAGTGGAAGGCCAACAACATTTAATCCTTTCGGCTCAGCTATTTCTCGCTCGCACGGTACCATTTTGCAGTGGAAGGCCGGAATGATGGGCGGAATGTGAGGGTTATTATCTAAATTCCTACCGATGCGGTGTAACGTATCTATACAAATAAAATTTTTCAATAAATAAATTTTAAGCTTTTAGTAAATGCATATGAAAGTATTTCCGGTAAAAGAAATAAAATAAACTAAATCTATTTATAAAATTGTTGTCTGTCTGCTGTTCCGGCTAATCTCCGAAACGGCTGAACCGATTTTGACGGGACTCGTGGCAGATAGCCGACGTTTTGGTAGCTTAGGCTACTTTAATAAACATTAATACAGATATCGTTAAAAATTACCTACTAAACCGCCTAGCTAATAACTAAGCGCAAGCTTTTAGTCACAAACTAAATTCAAGGCGGGCGAAGTTAGTATCTTCGTAGGTATGTCTTGTCTGTAATGAGTAATAACCAGTCTGTTTGATAAGTGTCAGTGACGTAATACTGGTCTAACTCAAATCCTCGAACCCGATCACGTAACAATAATAAAAGACTTTAAATGATAAAACAAGATGATTTTGATATTTTTTTATTTTCTAGACATAGACTCAACATAAAACAGTTTGACATATAAAAAAAACACAAAAACAATTATTATGTAGGCACATTAAATACAGTTCATATATTATTTAAAACAGATAATGTAAATGAAAAACCTCTTAGGGCAGCCTCTGATGGTTTTTCATTTACACAATCAGTATACTGGTGCTCAAATATAACAATTTTATAACTATGGGACTAATTTTTAAATATTAGAAATGTTTCGCGTCCTCATTCTAACCTAACATCTATATCACGTGACATGATTTGTATGGAAAAGTAAAATATTGAGTTGTCCAATTGCAAACATAGCTAAGTCAATTTTTGAATAAATACTACCAGTCTTATTCTGCTGACGCCCACCTGATGGTAAGTGGCTACCGTCGCCTACAGACTGTAAGCCCAAAATAGTATTTAGCTTATTATCAAATTGTTTTTAACTATGAGAATAGCCAATCACATACAATCATAATCAAAGGAATACAGCTTTTTGCGGTTATCTCGAATTTAGTTTTGGCTAACTAGCCCCTTTTGCAATTGGACAAACCATTTATTGAGGTTTCGATTTTGGATCATACGAATAGATGTCGCTGTCTATAAGTTGTTTTTACTTTCCAGTATGCGTTCCTATACTGTTCATTCATTTGCAACGAATCTTTGGTAATTTTTTGTTGTGCTCACGCCCACTAATTTGAGTTTTGAGTTGTTGAAACCATTTCACAAATAGATGGCGTTGCAACGCAAACTGGGTAGTCGCTAGTAGAGATGGAAATGTTATGTCTAGACAAAAAAAAAACAAACATGATACTTGTGTATAATTTTGAAACTTTTTTTATTACTTTGCACATTATTTTCTGAGAATAAGACTGTATTAACAGTGAGGACATCGTTAATAAAATTGCCGATCGGGGATTTCGCTCAGGGAATCTAAACTTCTCTAAAATATTTCAGTAACGTGGTGGTATCGGTTATTGACTTAAACACACACAACTTCTTTTCTTCGTCAACTTATAACTTCGTATACATTTTACATATTAATTTTCTTAAGAACGTTAATGGATATCAAAATCTTTACAAAATTAGAATAAGATGAAGATTACCAGTAATAGGCGTCATGTTCATAGCTAGATTACCTATTTTATAGCTAGATGCTGCAAGCTATTGCGGCAGTACAAAGCAGCGAACCTGAATCAACATCATCGAAGTGTTTATTTTTTCCAAACAAACTATCGTACCTATTCACAAATGCAGAAGATTTTAAGCTAGCTGATGATAGGAGTTGCCGAAATAAGATGTCCAGTGTTCTATGAACCAATTTTGGATATTGTCCAGTGAATAGACGCAGAACAAAACATGTAAAAGCCTGTTACGAAAAACGTAACTTTCCGTAATAGTAAAATGTTAGAAAAAAAATAGGTAGGTAACAAATGGTTTGCATCAGACATCGTAACTGCATGAAGAACAGCAGATATTCTATCCTCTGCACGTGCTGCAGATAGGACAAAAACGTAGAACACTTTTTGCAGTAGGTACCTAGCCTAAGACCACAGATGATTCTTCAACACTATATAATATGTTCTTTATTTTGCAAATACAGGTGAACAGAAAAATTAGTTATTTAGTCTTAAGAGCTTAACGTATAATTGTAGATTATGTATTTTCAGAAAATACTTTATAGCGTTATACTCTGTGATCTCAAAAACCTGCTAGCGATTACAACTAATAATATAATACTTTTTGTCAAGAGAAGATTAAATTATTTAGTTTAAAGATCTTTTAATTTAGCGATAACTAGTCTGTCGAATATTGGGTGTCCCTTACTGGAGGGGCGAAGGGGTACAACATTGTGTTATCATTACCTACTGGAATTTAGCCGTCTTTCACCAGTGATTTAGTACTTAGGTATTTTATTAAAACATAATTAACCAACATTTCAAAAGTACGTAACAAGCTGTTATGTATTTTATCTTATAGCTCAAATACCTTCCTACAATCTATATCATATTTAAATGTTCCTAATCATAAATGGACTAGCTGCAGCCAAAACTTAATCCTTAAAGAGTCTAACTAGTGCCATCACGTTAATAAACCTGAGAGCATGCGGCCCCGTGGGGGCATTATCCGTGGTCCGTGACTCATGGGGAATTGAATTTTACCGTAGACCATTACATTAAATATAAATCATAATATCCGGTGCTTTCCCGTGGACCACCTACTAGAAACGAACAAAATATTTGTAACTTGCATATTATGATAACCAATTGCCACGAGTTAGCATTCAACGATATTTGAACAGGGAGGGGTGAAGGGGGAGGTACCAAATAAATATACAATACTGCAGAACGTCTAGCGGGATCTGTTAGTAGTATTTAATAGAATTACTCGTTGTTCCAATAATGTATCGAGACATCGAGTCCACGGGTAAACGCTCCCTATCGAAAGCTCAGAAGTAGACTAGAGTTCTTTCGCTTGAAAATAATGTGCACAATCCACTTTATCGAAACCGCCACGTCAACGACCAAAAATTCATAGACATGCTTCTGCTATTGTCTATGTCTCTCGCGTGTGTGTGTGTGGTGTCCCCGGTAGGTCAGTTTTCCTGATTTTATAGCAGGTAGGTAACTATTTTAATTGTTATTATATTATCACATACCATAGGGTTATTATATGGAAATAAATATCTTAATATAAGTACCTATATAGGTAGGTATATACTTTGTTCAAAAAGCTTTACGAGTCCTTATAATTAAAAGGCAATAAAAGAATATACCTAAGAGATTTGTCAGTAATACATAGAATATAAAACTTATTACTATCTTACTACACTAATTATAAAAAACTAAGAAATGTTTAATGTTATTATTAACCTATAAGTAATAATAACATTTACTTCGAAACAAAAAAATCATTTGAGTCTTTAAGATTTATTAACATCAAAGACAAACAATAATTACAAATTTTAAATGTAAATTCAATAAGAAAATGTAACATAACATGAGTTCATACAACAAACATAAGCACAGCCTATTCAGAATCGCAGACCAGGTCATGAGTTTGGTATAATAATAATTGGTAAGTTAAAAACATTAACAGATTACGATCTGTAACATTTTATAGCTTACAACTAAACAATAAATATAACTAAAAAAATATATCCATATTAAATTTTATCGTTTTATTTTTCAATTGAATATTTAAAAAAGCAATTTTAATATGCCATAATGGTATAAAAATGTTTAATTTCAATTATTTATTTACATAACATTGAACGCATTGCTGTTCAGTTTAGATAGGTACCTATGCAATAAAATATAAAAAGAAACAAGAACAAATTTATCATTCAATAATAATGAATAATAGTTTAATCGAATTAGTTATACCAACATCTCAAATAATATTTTTACAATAAATTGTGTGCTTAGCCTTATTTTTTTTATTTCGTTTTAATTCTTTTTTTTACATATGAAATTAAATCTAAATGGCAAAAATCACATGCACATTGCTACATTCTTAAATCATGGTGAAAATCCATATAAATCTTATAAAAATATATATCTTATTCAAGCTACGTTTCGAATTATATTTATATATTTAGAAACATGTCACATATATTTTTTTTACAATATTTTTTTTTCTCCACTGCAGTACTATAAAAAGGTAAAGTTAATTTATTTTATGAATATAACCACTTTTATAATTTTGTTTCCAATAAAATATCACATAAAATTTATATGAATAGAATATTGTTATAATTGTCAAACCACTTTTAAAATTCTACTTGAAACCAACATTAATAACTAAGCAGGAATTAAGCATAAATCCAGTTTAAAATATATCAGGGGTACAAGTACATAACATTATAACAGGGCCAAAAACCAACATAAAACTATAAACATCAATCATTATAGTAGTAACTAAATCCAGATCATTACAATACGACTATTTGCTTCCACCGAAATGCATTATTATAAATTATAACTGTTAATATTTAAATTCTGTTAAAGACTAGAAATAATATGCCTTTACAACACAGGGACTTGAATAGAAGAGCATTTTTATATTTTGATTTGGCAACCACCTACTTCCTTATTAATATATGCCATTCAATTGTTACCTGCTATTCAAGCTGCAAAAAGCTACTTACGGTGTTCTTAATACAGTAATTGAAAGTATCTTCTAATGGAAGCATGAACAATCTTAAAATTTGAATACATACAAAAATATCTTATATCAATGTAAAAAACTAACATGAAAACGGTATTGACATGAAAAGGTACAAAGCATGTATTATTATAAGTTTATATCTCTGAATCTATGTATAAAAGATAAGTTACTGGTCAACGAAATATTCGCTTTTTTTATTACTTAAATATCCTAATATCCTTGGCTTATACATTCTTAAGTATTAACACTGCAAAAGGCATTCTCAGCCCATTTACATCAGAGTATCGATTATGTCACCTTATTTATGAATCTTAATGTAACTATAATATTAAAATATACTATAATATTAAAAATACTAATAGAAAATCAACTAACTTAGAAAATCACAGAATACAATCAAATATTGAAAAACATACTTGTATTTCGAAAAAACATACACATTAATATGTTTGCCTACATTTTCTTAGTCTGTCTATGTATTATATAACGAATTAAAATGCTCAGAGTAATTATGGTACATACAGGACACATTAATATAAGTATAGTGTTCACTCATTTGAAAGCACATTTGCAATTACATATATGTTTAAATTATATTTAATTTAATATATAAATATACACAAACTAAGCACAGCTAGTCCAATAACTGATATTTTTGTAAATAGATACATATTAACACCCCCACACACAGAACAAACATCTATGCTTATCACACAAGCATTTGTCCTGAGTGAGAATCAAAGCTGAACCCATGACCTCACAGGTAGGATTACTACGAAATTGAACTGTGAGGCCAGAATGACAGAATTTACGGCACTACATTTGAAATTCCAGAATTTGATATTTTAACTGGGGGGCCACGACACCCCAAGAAGCATGACCGCTAAGAGAGTATTGATTCAAGGTTTACAACAATAAATGCGGGAAGATGCCGAATGAGATAAGCAGGCAGGTTGAATATGTTTATTATTGTCACATGCGCAGGCAAAACTTTAATGGCAACCGTTTTGGCAATACTTTATCAACACACCATCTGCATACCATACGAACTTGATCAATTGTATTTAGCCGGAGCCTGTTGAAATCAACAGTATGTAATCAAAGATTCCCTTATAGTATATTAATTAATTAAAAAGGTTTGATTTATAATATATAATATATATAACCTATAATTAATGTTGAGAACTTCGTCAAAATTGTCTGTTTGCTCGTCTGGACATAGCAATCACATTGTTTAAAAGTATACTGGTACAGATTATTCGGAACAACTACGATTCTTCTATATTATGTTAGACAAAACGAAAGTGACCGACAGCCCTCAAGAGTGAGCGAATGATTGAGAGAGGTGTTAGGGCGCACTTTATAAGGTTTTTCATAATATATATTCCGTCAATGTGCTTGCCGCGGCCGGTCGCAATCGTAAGGTCGTAAGCCTCAAAATAAATATAAAACGTAAAAAACTTTACTCGATGAAAACTAGCGATATAATTTTTAATTGTACACAAGATTATAAAGTATCATATTATTTTATTCCTCAACCAATGAAACCAACACAAAAATAATCGTCATCTAGCGATTTCTAAAACCCGACCACGAAAATAACATTTTAAAATATGCAAGTTCATAACATAACATGACCAATGAATAATATTAGTTTATCAGTATACATAATAAACACTAATCCTAAATAACTATGGCATATATTTTTTTTAATAACAGACGGTTCCCTTAACATTCTCTTATAGTTGCCATATAAAGCTTTTTATTGACTACAACTACACTTTTAACTTTTATAAAAAATAATTTGTCTTGGACAACGAAGCTTTTAATGACATCTTCCTTTAAAATATAACTTTGGAGGTACATAAAACAGCCTTTTGTTTTGTTATCGACATCTGTACGTTACCTTACATGTCTTTGAGTCCACCATTGTGTTGGCCCGCCTTCACATTGTCCAATATTTTATTCACAAATTCAGATGTCTTGCCAGCTATTTTGATCTCTGTAACAAGTTATATTGCGATTGGTCAATATATTAAGTTGTGAAATCTCTTAAGTTTTTATTTATTTCATTGAAGAGACGGAACGAGCTGACGACCCACCTGATGTTAAGTGGTAACCGCCGCCCATAGACAACAGCAATACCACTAAGTCCTCTCCATAGTACGAGATGACTGAAGACGCACTGCGTTGCGTCCATCACTTCAAATGCACTGGCAATTTCAAGTATAAAACAAAGTAGCTATCTCTGTCTGTCTGTTTCTCCGTTTACTTTTGAACCAAGCAATAGTCGGTTTTCACTAGTAGAAGTCGCTCCTCCTCAATTATCAGAAAGGTTCGTGTATATAATTTGTGAATTGATTGTACTGGTGCGAAGCCAGGGCGGGTCTCTAGCTATCTATACGTTATAAGTAACTAGGTGACCGTTACTAAGTTACCTGTGGCTGTATTCACTATATTCTTCACATGTGACGTCCAATCCACATTGTTTTGAGAATTTGTCAGCCTGCTGCTCAAAATTTGCTTCATCTGGGCTATTCCATTGATAAGACGTTCTGTAACGAAAACAAACCAATTTACAAATGTTTAATTAAAATAATTCTCACAAAAACATGTTATTTAACATCTTGACTAAAGTTTGCATCATATTTTTTGAACGATAACAAAAAACAGTTCTATATTCTGGCCTCGCCGCTCAGTTGGTAGTAACTCTGCCTTCTGCGCTGTAAGGTCGTGGGCTCGATTCCGACCTAAGACAACATACAAAGATACTTGTTCTGCGACTGGATGTTATTATTCGTTTATATGTATTCACAAAAACAAAGATTATACAACTATTCTATCAGTTATATAGTATTATGCTTTTTGGGGCTAGATGGCGCTGTGTGAAATGTGCGACAGTAAATATTTATTTATAACTATATTCAAACAGCTCTATCCATAAACGAAAAGATATACAAAAGATGTTTCAAAATAATTGACTTAACTTCTTTCTACATTCATGTTGTTATTTTTATTAAATATAATCGATTATACTTTACATTAATATTATTTAAAAAACTGAACTCATTCACGTGTGCTGTGGATACCAAATGTTTGTTATTATGTATACTTAAACTTAGAAAATGATTGTTCTCTTGGTGTGTTAATGTACCAAAACATCAAAATAATTAAAATAAACATTGTTGACTCACTGTGCTCTTGCTGCAGGCCGTATAATTTAATTTTGTTCGCCTCATGTTGTGCTTTTTTCTTGAGCCGGCAAGCTCTAGAGGCGAGCTTATTCTTCTCCTTTCTTGTTTTTGGCCTTATGTTGAACGGGAGCTCACTCACTGGTATCATGTCATTTATCACTTTACCGAGGTTGTCTAACTCTTTACCGATCAGATGCAACTTGCGCGGATTCGGTGTCAGGTCATTACCATCGCCCTTTCTTGCTTTTCCACTGAAACAGAATATTAATAAATGAATATTGTCGCACATTTCACACGGCCCTAACCTAGCCCCAAACTAAACACAGCTTGTACTATGGGAGCCAGAGAACTGATAGAATACTTCAGACGTTATGTATATTAACACAAATGTTTGTCCTGGGAGGGAATCGAATCTTGAAATTTTCAGTTCAACATCTTAACCAAAACAAAACAAAATTTATAAAATAAATAGTTACATTTACTACTCTAATCTTACTAAATAGTTACATTTACTTACACTACTTACGGATTGCTTGTTAGGGCAGCTGATAAATTGAGTATACTTTATGTAGCTTTTAAACTTTTTTTATACAAACAATAAGTTAATGTACTGTTATATTAGGTGCAGAAGAGAAGCGATATACCTGTGCTTGATGCCTCTGACGCTGCAGTTAGGACTGAACACTGGATCGGTAACAGAATTCAAGACATGTGGATCTTCTGACTTCTTCTTCAAGATCAGCCTCTGCCCTTTAGGTCCTTTCGCTTGTACATTGTACTGCCAGAAATATCTCTCTCGTTTAGCAGCAGCCCGAGCCTGCTTTGTTTCTGGGCTATCATCATTGGACTCTGTAAAACATAAATATCTCACGATGATTCCTATATTATGCTTCAAATAACAAATACATAATTTACATTTTCAAAGTAACTGTATCACATAAAAAAAAACATGTTTACAAATTATGCACATATTCATATCCAAGACATTTTATAATATTGGCAAAAAACAAAGCTTGTGAAAAAGTATCATTTATTATTTAATAATGACCTGAGGGATTTTACTCTTTATTAAAAACTCTTATCTAGGAATATGATCAAACTGTAAATATATCAATATAAATAACTTGGGGACTTGTCAAGAAATGTATTCAAAAAGGTTATTTTTTTATTTTTTTTTTATTTTTTTTGCTCTTTTTATATGTATGTTTTTTATGTGTATAAGTTATTTTATATGTATTATGAAGTTAAGGGACGCTGTGTGTTTAATTGATAGTAATACTATGCCATATTCAATTTCCGATGCAATATCCATTTCAACATACCATCAGACGATAAGTCCTCATATCTGTCACTATCCTCATCTGATTCAATGTCCCTGTCATCTTCATCTTGAGAAAATTCTCCAGTGCCGGGACTGAGGAGACCTCCAGACAGTGAGGATATGGAACCGGCTTCTGCAAGAGAGCTGGTGGACAGCAAGTGTTTGCGAGGCTCCCTCCTCTGCCAAATCTGTAATATTATTGGGTGTAAACAAGTCTATAAATAACTTGTTTTACATAACAACTCTGAGAGCCTAATTTAATAAAAATTTTAAATGTTCAAAACAAAACTATTTTAAAAATTACTGCACCCGCAGGGAATAAGTAATCCCACGAGAACAGTGAACTTTTCTGGGATCAAAAGTAGCGTAAGTAAGTATGTGTTATGAAAGGATCTAATTGTAGTGCTATTGTGGTACTAAATTTCATCCAAATCCATTCGGCGTGTTCTCCATAAAGAAGTAACAAACACACAAACTTTCGAATTTACAATATTAGTGTTATTATTATTATTATTCCTATAAGAAAGTTCCAGTTTTCTAGAAATTTCCAAAATTTTGAAGAAAGATCTACAAAGTCCTGTAACATTCTTTCCTCGTATATTCTGTTTTCACCCTCATTCTTCACCCCTACAACTCACCCCCTCTCCTTTCTTTCTGAATTAATAATACATTCTAACTAATGATCAAATAAAGAATTATAATACATATATAATAAATAGACTTTCATCACTGTTGGGTTCTATGCGCAACTTGGTACATTGTGTTCCACATCCCGTACGACGAATAATATACAATTCATTGATAAAACCGCAAATTCTATACCTAATTGAAATTTGGGGCTCTTCGGCAAAAACCAATCTAAAAGAGCTACAAACTACACAAAATAAACTCATTAAAATGCTTTTCAAATATGATTACCTAACACCAACAATCAAAATATACGCAGAAACAAAACTTGTGAATATAAAACAGCTCTATACTATAAATACAAATATAACCCTTCTAAAAGTACACCAGGTTCATAATAGATGTAGTCGAAGGAAGGATCATATTGTGTTGCCACGAGTGCGTACTGTCCATGGTGGGAGAACAGTTTGTTTTGAAGGAGTACAAATCTATACATATAATAAAATTGTAGAAAAGTGGTGTCTGTACAATGGAAATATATAAAAAAAAAGTAGCAGGCGTTGTTATTATATCGATGCCGAACCCGAAATTGTAATTAAATTTTTTTTTGTCTGTTTGTCTGTGTGTTTGTGCACGCTAATATCAGAAACGGCTTATTCGATTTAGATACGGTTTTCACTAATATATTGTAGTAAGCTTCACTTAACATTTAGTGTTTATTTCATGTCAATCGGTTCATAAATAAAAAAGTTATGTCAATTTAAAGAATCACGGCGAACATTTTTAACGTACAGAGTACGTACTACACGCCTCGCGCCTGAGCGTCCGTGGCTATATAAAGCGCGCTGAGAGCCGCGCCGCTGCCATAAGGATTCAGTTATAAAGAAAAGTGAAAAGTCACTATTCCACGCGAACGAAGTCGCGGGCACAGCTAGTATACAATAAATTACCAAAGGAAGTAAAAAACGCAGACTCCTGCTTGATCTTCAAGGGTAAATTTAAAAAACACATACTGTACGACCACACATTTTTCAAATAAATTGTTACCCAGCTGCGTAAAGCTAGACTGTGGCTCGTAGAATTGAACCGTCTCTGATGCACTTGTCATTGTGCACGAATCATAATTTGTAAAGCGGGTAGTACAAAAAAAAAAAAAAGTTACCTTATTTATAAGTTTATCTTTAAAATTGACTACGCCGAAGCATAAAACTTGTCAGAAATGTGTTTCTCATGTAAGTGAAATTGTTATTTCTTTTTGACAAAATAAATGATCTTTAACCATAAATAAATTACTGGACACTTTTGGATTCCAGATTTCTCTAGAAAGTTCCAGGATTTGGATTCCAGATTTTTCTAGAAAGTTCCAGGATTTTGAAGTAAGTTCACAATGTGCGTGAAAGTGAACATGAAGAGGCTACCAAATGAAAACCAAATAAAACTTGCAGTATGGTTGCAATGTTACCTGTTCCATTGATAAATGTGTCGGTGCAGATGATGAGAGCTGAGTGGGCTGAGGCTTTACTACTGGCTGGAATGGTGGCAAGATAGTTGACGCAGGCACTGACTGGCCTAATGTAATCTCCCCACTGAACCCATCCATTCGTAACAGCATCTCGGGCAACTGGTTCATTGGCTGAGCAAAACTGGATGAAGCTGAACTGTGTTGGCTTGCAGGAGAGAAAGCAAGCTGGGCACGACTGTACGGACTGCAAGGACTTTCAGCTTGCATCAAACTATTTGAATGTAGTGAGTTTATGCCTCTGCGAGAGCCACCCATCACACCTCCGATCTGCACACAGTAGCTATCTTCGGGCATAAGCAGATCGTCAATATTTAAGTCATCCAATAAGGTATCTGGATTAGCATTCAATTCTGCCAAAGTTGGGCCCAGAATTAAATCTGCTTTGTCAACTTGGAATATGTCTTCGTCATCCATTTTAAAACTATCCAGTCTGGAGGAATTATCATTGTCATAAGCTTTACCAAACTGCATGGCTGGCATGTTGTGGAAGGAGCCCCCGAGGGTGTCCTGCAAGCATAGGTCCAGTTCTGAGTTGAAGTCGCCATCCCCACGCCGCTGCGGGATGGGCACGGAAGCGGACATAGTACCGAGCTCGAAAGGCGACTCCTGTTTTATCTCGACGCCTGGTTCGAGAAGAAAGTCATGTGTGTAAATAGAATCCGACATTGCACGTGTTTGCGCTCGGTGACCTTGAAGTGTAATCGTCTTGTTGATAGAGACTGGCGCACGCGTGTTGCTCGCGCCCCTATTGATTTTAGCACAGCGAATCCCACGTGTACTCCTACTAATGTTTATTTATTTTGTCGCCACAAAACTAACAAAATAACACTTTATGGATGGTCGTCAAATGCGATAACTCATGATCCGATTACATAACTTGCACAATAATTCTAAGCACTTGATTATTCACAATGACTCTAGATATCGAATTTAGTCTAACAATAGATAAAATCCAGATTACACTGGCCACAACACTGCTAAATGTAGTATTTTTTTTCACAAGCTTTATTTATTTGCAACGGACACATTCGCAATCCAATACACAAATCAAAAATATTCTCACTCACAACAAAAACACTTGTTCGCGATAGTCGAAGTAAACAAAGATAAAATTATTATTATTATTCAGGAAACTCAAAGGTCATCAGATAGAGACACAACGTTCCACAAAACTACTTGCAAGAATGAGATATCACTATGAAATAATTGGAATTGAATACCGGAAAAGGAAAGAGGGAATAAATAACTCGATAGTGTTGCGAAAATCGGTGCAAATTGTAGTTTACCATTTCGAGAATGTCGCCTAAAATGAGTAACAGATAATAAAATGGATTGTTTCAAAATTAATCGTGTTTTGAAGGAACATTGACTTTGACAGCTATGAGATGAAACGAATGTTTCAGACTGTCTGCCTGTATGCCGTGTCTACTTTGCAGTCTAATTAAATTCACGAGACTCCCTTACCCTGTAAATCAGTTTTCAATGAACCCTTTGTATACGACATCTTATGAAGCCTTAATTTTCCAGCCTAACGTGATGTTACATTTCGGCATAGACAAAGACTCTCATGATCCTCGTGGTATATTTAACAATCAAATACATTCTAAATATAATGGTTGGTATATTATATTTACTGACGCATCTAAATTATCTAATGATAGCGCTGTCGGTTCAGCTGTATGGATTCCCTTCACTAAAATTTGCTTAAGCTTTAAATGTCCCCCTGAAACTTCAGTATTCACAGGAGAAGCCCTTGCTCTCTGGGAGGCTATCCTATTCGTCAAGTCTCATAATCTTAAAAATTCTATAATCTTCTCTGATTCAAAAAGCTGTCTTCAATCTATTCTCTCAAACCCTTTCAGATATTCATCTCGCTTCCCATTAATTCTCAAAATTAAACAATCCCTCTTAGAATGTCATAACCTTGGTATAAATATCATTCTGGCTTGGATTCCTGGCCATTCTGGAATTCTGGGTAATGAAACAGCTGATTCCTATGCTAAAAATGCTTCTCAGATAGGTTCACTCGAGCATTTTAATATTTTTTCACATGATCTTTGTCTCCTACCTAAGAAACACCTTCACGAAGCTTGGTCAAAACACTGGGAATCATCCAAAAAATTTAAAGGCAAATATTATGGTGAAATGCAACCTCAAATTCCAAATATTCCTTGGTTTTTTATGTTCCGCAAATACAACAAAACCATCACGTCCACTATTTGCCGCCTTCGATTGGGTCATTTGTGTACACCAGTCCATTTAGCTAAATTAAGGATTAGGGATCATTCTAGATGTGAATGTGGTCTGGACAAAGGAGACGTGGATCACATTTGTTTTAGCTGTCCTAGACTGCTACGTTCGCTGTATGACTTTCTACCTTCTGATTGCCCTCTTCCTACGTCCGTGAAATGCCTCCTCTATGCCATTCCTTCTCGCTCTATCAATTATATCCTATGTAAATTTCTTAATTTCAATAAAATTAAATTGTAATTTCTTTTTTTTCCTTTTTTATAATTCCTATCATAATATCAGTAGTAGTAATAAATACTTAACATAGCATACATATATGTTATCCCTCGGTACAGAGATTCACCTCGGTCTTTTTTAATTAATTTGTACATTCTTACTGTTTCGGAATAATTACTATCAAAATTTTAACGTGAACTATGTTGTATATGACACTATCACTAGCGGTCATTGGCAGACTGGTGGGCTCATATAGCCTCTGTAGCCACCAATTAAGAAGAAGAAGAAGAAGACTGTCAACTAAACTTTTCGTACGGTTTTACCTACCAACGGTTACATACGTTACGCGGTATTTTATCAAGGAGTTTAAAAATCGATTTATTTAAAGGCCCTGGTACGAAAATTTTACGGGTGGTAAAATCATACATAACAAAAGCATTATGTTTTTAAAAAAATAAGATTCATTTGTACAGAATTATACAAAAATTAGGAATTTCTTATGTTGATAGTTATTTACGTTATAAGGACAATCATTTATAATGCGATATGTGATGAAACCGTACGTATGATGGCAACACTCGTAACGTAACCAGCTAAACGTCAAAGTGCGGTAACAAAATAATTCAAGTAATTTGAAATAAAATATTATGGGCGACGAGAACACAAATTCTAGTAAAAAATGTGATACAAATACATATGACGTGATAATTATTGGAGCTGGTATAGCTGGACTATCCGCCGCCAATCATCTCCTCAAAAATGGCAAGGAAGACTTCATTATTGTCGAAGCTAGGAAACGAATCGGTGGTCGTATTATTTCAATACCAATGAAAAATCATCATGTAGAACTGGGCGCTAACTGGATCCACGGTGTTCTAGGTAACCCAATATTTGAATTGGCTATGGCAAACAATCTTGTAAACATTATCAACATCCCAAAACCGCACAAGGTTATTGCAGCTACAGAGGACGGGAGGCAGGTACCATTTGGTGTCTTGCATGAAACCCACGATGCCTACGTGTGTTTTCTGAGAAGATGTGAGGAATACTTCCTTTGCCAGTACCTGCCACCTCCTGATATCAATAGTGTTGGTGAGCACATCAACTTAGAAGCAACTATCTATTTAGAACGACTGCCGACATCAGAAGAGAAAAAACTACGAAGGTTGATATTTGACTGTCTTTTGAAACGAGAAACATGTATATCAGGCTGCAATAATATGGATGAAATTGACCTTTTGGAGTTAGGCAGCTATACAGAACTACAAGGTGGTAACATTATAATACCTTCAGGGTACAGCTCCATTTTAGAACCGCTGACAAAGAACATTGCCCCAGATAAGATACTCTCTGCCCACCCAATAAGTAAAATAATCTGGGACTCAGAGCAACATAGCGGAATGGAAGACTTAGGAGAAGAGTCTGAGGACTCGGATCAGACTGTGATAGAAGATATTTCAAAGACATCTGCGACTGAGAAAGTCATTAACTCTGGAGAAGGTACCTCACTCACAGAAACCCCACACAAACCAAAGAAAAAAACAATGTGCATTGAAGTTGTATGTGATAATGGAAAAACTTTGAATGCTAACCATGTGATATGTACTATTCCTTTAGGTGTTTTAAAAGAACAAGCTAAAAATTTATTTGAACCGCTGTTGCCTCAATACAAAATGAAATCAATTGAGAGGTTAACATTTTGCGCTGTAGATAAAATTTACTTAGAATATGAGAGACCATTTCTCAATCCTGACGTAACAGAGATAATGTTGTTATGGGAGAATTCATCCTCACCTGAAGACATGGCAAATACTTGGTACAAGAAAATTTATTCCTTCAGCAAAGTGTCAGAAACTTTGTTACTTGGATGGGTCTCTGGAAAAGAGGCTGAATACATGGAAAATTTACCTATGGACGAGGTAGCTGCAGTTTGTACAAAGATATTGAGGAAATTTTTAAATGATCCATTTGTTCCTGAACCTATTAATTGTGTATGGTAAGTCTGCTAAGAAACTTTAGTACTAAAGAACCAAATCTTATTTGAGTCACCGGTTCTGTCAAACCAGTGTGGTAAAAGGATTGTAAGTGCGCCTCAAAGAGGCTCCTTTCGTGCTCTCGACACATATCTTCGAATTTTTTGTTCTAGGACATGTCGGTTTCCTCACGATGTTTTCCTTCACCGTTTTAAGAACGTGGTATTGCGCACGTAGATCTTTCAATCGAAAAACTCATAACTGCACGTCGGGATTTGAACCGGCGACCTCCGGATTGAAACTCGTGGGTCAGTACCGCTAGACCACCACACTCTCAAGAACCAAATAATACATTCGATTAAAAATTAATAAATTGTAAATTCCAAATTTTATTTCCAAAATAATCTCTATAATTTCCTGATAAAGCTATCTTGGTCAAGAAACCAAATTATCTCAAAAAAAATATTGTGTTCGAAGTTAGTTCTTTAATTTGCTGATAAGACTGATACTGTAATTATATTCTGTAACATATCCCATAATATAATACCCATAAAAATCATTCTTACAATTTGTTGTATGATGTGTAGTTTAAAAATTGTTGTTTTCTCCTTTTCACAGTACCAGTTGGAAAAAGCAGCCATACACAAGAGGGTCATACACAGCTATTGGTTTGGGAGCAAGTCAGAGTGATATTGAAAGTATAGGACAGCCTTTATTCAGGAATGTAAGAGATAAAAAGGTGAGATATTTTACGCTTCAAACCTACTTTGCCCTTCACTGCTACTTTGTTTATTTATTTATTTCAGATACCCACAAAACTTACAGCTATTGTAACCAAAACGTCTTACAAGCTAGGTTTTATGTTAATACATGAAACATTAGGTACTTCAAAAACTAATACACTGGGCCGAAAGTTGATGCAGATTATTATTAAAAGTATCTACATCTGGCAGCTGGGTTATATATCATTAAACAAAATTCTACTTTCTTAGAATTAAAGGCAAATATGAATCTTGGTCATGATAAAATGAGTAAACACAATCAGTTATACATCAACTGTGTTTTTAATTGAAATCATATATGTTGTACAGTTGTTAACGTGAAGGTCTTGATCCATATCCTGTTTACTAAAACTCTCTTCCCAGCAATATTATGCATTGGTAGAATTCATCTGAATCAATGGGTGCATTCAATACCTGATTATCCAGTGACGCTTACTCAGTAGACAAAGACATCCTGCCTGTGCAGTTAAAGATAATCCACTTCTGCTCACTCTGGGCATATATTCGCCCATTCCTAATTTGCCAAACCCCAAGCCGAGGTGTTTAATTAAATGTTACTAGTTGTTGTGTACTTTTATGTTACCTATTATCTAAAAGCCTGTGCAAGTACTGTCAGGCTATCTGAGGCAAACAACTACTTTCTTTTCTATTGAAAAAAAAAAAAACATTAATTTACCTATACAAGTGATTAAGTACTGATAAGAAATAGTATCAATTTTCAAAAACCAGTATGAAAATAATTATCATAATTAAGTATAGCTTCTAATATAAATATTTTCTTTTTCCAGCCTGTGCTGCTCTTTGCAGGAGAGCATACACACAGTAACTTCTATTCAACAGCACATGGGGCCTATTTATCAGGGCAGAATGCAGCTCGCCGTTTATTGGCCGCTGAAGGACCAACAGAAACTCTTCTAGACTGTCCTGGTTCTGCTGACCTCAACTCCTGGATACAAAGCATTCAGCTAGAGGGGTAATAACTTAAACCACATATATGATTTCAATTAAAAACAGACTGAGTACAATTGATTGTATTTACTCATTTTATCATGACAAAGGTTCATATTTGCCTTTAATTCTAAGAAAGTAGAATTTTGTCTAATGAATAATAAAATTTGTCTTTTTAGAAACTAATTTGATTTGACAGCATGTACCATGATAGTATACTAATAGTTTTAAATAAATTATATTTTTTTGCAAAATTGTAAGTGCAATAAAATTCAAAGGACATTGAAATTAGAATGAATTATTAATTTATTTGAACTGTGGCTTTACTTTTATAATTAGGAACTAGAACGATGTGAGTAAGTTGTGGGGAGAACAATGGCGGTTATAAATTTGCCATTGTTTCCATTTCCGGAACTAAGTTACTTGCAATATAAATATGGGGCATATTTTTTGAAAAAAAAAAAAACTTTGGGGATATTCATATAAAAACATGTCATTTTTTTTTTCTAAATGCCACTATTGGTGTTGTATTACTGATATAAAGAAGTAATAAGGTGAGTAAAGGAAAATACCATTATTTGAACTCAATCTACCCTGGCAGCGCTAAAATACGAAGTCAATCTTACCAGCACCAACGCAACTCATACCTTCCTCTTTTGTTACCAATATTATTGTATTGGTCTATATGTAATGTATTGTTAAAAAAAACTTATGTAATTAATAAACCAATGGATTCAAGATGCTTATTGTGACTGAGTGTTGGGAATTTGCTACCAGCAGTTGAGGTTTTTTGTTGTTGGCGATGTATAGCTTATTGCAATACTCAACTTATTATTATTATATATACATTTTGGGGAATTACGTATTATGAAATTAGCCTCTATTTCCTCTATTTTTTTATAATTAGTGATGCGTTTTATGAATTATATTTATTTCAAATCTGCTTGTCACAAAAAACGAAAACAATGAGTCCTTTGCCCTCATACTTTACTTGAATGCAGCAGAAATTACAATGTATGAATAATGATGATTGTGTCCATAGTAATTGATTATACATCCTAATGATATTAATATGTTGTTGTGCAAGGCTGATTTGCAAATTTTTTTAATATGAGTTTTATACTGTTATAACTAAAATAAAAAGCACAAATAGTAAAAAATATTTGGTGGTGGCTCAGTGAAAATACTAAGATGATCTGACACTGAGTAGTGTTGCCAATTAATGTCTAGTGATGAATGGAAATAGATAATTAGAAATTTAAGCAGTATCATATATTTATCTAAACAGTCACTTTTTCAATTTTCACTGAGCCTTAATGTTGAGCTGCAACACAAGCTTGCATTTCTATTCTTTGAAATTGCAAATAATAAACACCACCTTAGTGCTATAACTGAGTGATAACTATAGTATGCCAATCCATTAATAAAAAATTGTAGAATCATGTGCTGTAATGTAGTAATTATTATGTAGTACCAATGCATTTCCATAAATTTTATTGTTAATTAATAGTTAGGTTGTATTATTTGATTTTTCTAGTCAATGCAATGATGTTTGTATCGCTTGAATAAAAAATAAATCATAAAATAAAACATTATTTCTTATTGCATATCACATTATGTATGTAGTGTGCATAATAAAACAAATCAGGGATTTATAAGTGTCCTTTATTTGTTTAAAATAAGTAAATGGTAAATAAAATAAATAAGTATAACAAAAAATAATATTACTTTAACAAAATTAAAACATTCTGTAAACAATAAAACCCCATAAGCTAAGTAAACCCTTCACAGTATAATTAGTATTGATAATAGATTGTATACAAGATACATTTATGTGATTAGATAACAGAATATCCTATTTTAATTTAATCTTCAATATTTCGTATATTAACTTCCAATGCCAAAATAAATAATCCAATCACAGTACTTCAGATATAATAGAATCTAAATTCTAAAAATAATACTTTACCATCTAATATTAGTAACTATAATACTTTTTTTTTACTGGAATATTTCATGTGAAAATACACCTTTTTGAAGTACACACCACAAGAATATGAAAGAACAAAAACAACTTTTAATTAATATACAGATATAAATACAATTTAAGAGAGAACAACAATAAGTCTGTGACAATGAGTATTCTTAAAAGTCTTCTTCTTTTGAGCAATAGTTCAAATAATTATTTCAGCGTACCACATGTAACTCTATAGTTGTATGCTTTGTACTGATGATTGCTAGCAATTTGGTTTCAATATCCTGTGATACCTGTTGCCACACACATTTGCCAATCAGTGGCACTTCTTCCAGTGGTGGTCTGAAAGCTACAAGCAAACTGAGACAACAACCATCCGCAGCAGGGTCTGCCTCTACATTCAGAAGTCCAATAGGCTTATGCTGACCCACATCTGCTCCAAACATCTCCACCATGAATCTTCTCAAAGTTGAATGCAAACTTTTTGCAGGATTTATCTCACATGTTGGAAAGTGCAAAGCAGATTTTTCACTTAGCAAAACATGCAATTTATTTGTACTTCTCTTCTTAATAAGAACAACTAGCCGCAGCAAATCCTTTTCATGAGGAGTTGGTGCTGGCAGTATATCCTGATGCCAAGTACCTGCAGACTTACTCTGTTTGTACAACTGTGCTTTCTCAACGAGGTGCAAAATATCATTAGACCTCAAGGATATTTCATGCATATCTGATATCCATTTTGCTTGCAGTGATTCCTTGTCTGCTTTAGCTGGTGTTTTAAGTTCACCACCGACTATTAGTCCAGTCATAACAAATCTGTACCATGTTCCCCCAGCTGTCTCAACCATTAGCAGTGTATCCACAACACATTCTAAACCTGTTTCTTCTAACACTTCCCTGCTAGCTGCCTGTACGATAGTTTCGCCTTTCTCCATACGCCCTGCAGGTAAATACCATTTGCCGGCGCAACTTTCCTTCGCCTCTTGCATCATGAGTACTTCGTTAGACTCATTTAAAATCACACAAGCTACTACGTAGGTGACGTTACCGCCCAGTACCGGTTTAAAATTAGAGGGAGTGGTAGGTGTGATACCTTGAGATTCCGCGACCGAGTTTTGATCAGCAATCGTGAAGTCACACAAATCATGTTCTACTCCATTCAAACCCAATCCTTCCAGCATTTGGGAGATATCCTGATCCATTTGATGAGGCATGGTTACGTATTTCCACAGAAATCAATGTCATTAATATTTTCAAAACTGTTTGTTTATAAAACGTCGCAATCACTATGAACCATGAAATAATGCAAGATTTTCAAATTACGCTAAATTAATAATTATTATGGAGATACGTACAAATTACCTATTCAGATCCAAGGTGATATGGCAAAAAGTCGATAAAATATTGTAAAAAGCAACGGGACTTGCAATGAGAACCACTACGGTACCTACCTACCTACCTACCTACACCATCTACACAGTATGACGTTAACAGCCTGCTGACATTGACAATAAATAATATATCTCTGACACATCTGACAGCTTTATGTACTTTTTAAGTTGGTAGTTTTTTTTTTTTTTATGTAATACATTTACGGAACGAGCCGACGGCCCACCTGGTGTTAAGTGGTAACCTCGGCCCATAACAGCCGATGCGACTTGGGTCCTCCCATACTAGGTATGACAAGACCCAAGTCGCATCGTATGTGATGTGAGACGTGAAGGTGGAATGTCTCATGTGCCTGTAATTTCACCGGCAACCACACCTTTCAAACCGGATCACAGTAACGCGAACGCGTTACTGCTTGGCGGCAGAAAAGGGCATGGTGGCAGTACTTTATTTTCATTTTTTTCAGTTCCTCCCAATTCGCAAGGCTCAAGCCGAGGTCCGTATCTAAGTGGTGCCTTGGTCTCGTTGTGTATAAATAGTGGTATTGCCGATTGAGAGCCGCCCGCTCTCTCGCGTAGCTAAGCGCCGTTAGCAAGTTTTGTCGTCATCAATGTTACATTTGACAGTTGTTAAGCCCAAAAAAAACAGCTCGTTATGGACAAGGGGTCATTGGCAGACTGGTGAGCCACAAACAGCTCAACCTGAAGCCATCAAACCAAGAAGAAAAGAGATATGGACTAAAATCATCAATAGTTGCATCTCTTTCTAAGGCTTTCCTTTTGTAACTAGACGTGACATTTACGCAAGCAAGTCTGTTAGTCTATGGTGCCCGGGCACAAATTTGTATCTATCTGTCTGTCTACTTGCTGAAGATCCTTCATCGATTGCCGACAATTTTCTTCTTGAAAATCACATTATTAGGTCTTTCACGCCTGCCGTCATGTCGCTGATGAAAGGACAAATGCTGGTGATTATATTCAGCTTTTATTTACACATTTGTTGACGTTCGTTGTGATAAAACTCGTCGGTTACGTAATTATTTTCAGGTGCGCTTATTGAGCACGTCTTCGACAGTGGCTCAGATGGTGAAACCCCCAGTCCAAGTTTTTGGCTTAGAGGGTCGTTACGCCGCAGCTTTGTACTCGGCGGGTTCGAAGAGCAAGAGTTTGGAGGCGGTTGAAAAGGAGTTGATTTCATTCCAGCAATCGATCAAATCTGATCCAAAACTCAAAGAGTTTCTAATCAACCCTACCATCAAGCGAACACTGAAAGTAGATGCTCTTAAACACGTTACATCCAAGGTAATTACTGTGTACTATAGTAACATTATTAAGTACTTATAACCTCAAATAGCCTTTGTAATATTCTCCTCTGCACAACTAGTGCAGTTTAATTTATTCCTGCTCTCACCCCAACATCTTTGACTTTCCATCAGTGTCTGTATAATATTGTTCTCACTTGGGAATAGCATGAATTTGCAACGTATAATCACTTGATAAAAAATATACAATGCCTGCAATGACATTCATTAAAAATACATGTATGGAAGGGAGTAAACAATATGGGAAATTAGTTTTTCAAAAATCAGTCATCTTATTTTATTTAAGACTCTTAGGGAAACTAACAGCTAGTACGATACATTAACTAACAAATACAGAAGGCTAATTAAAATTTTCCACAAATAAGTATAACATTGATTTTTAAGAAAAAAACAGATATACAAACACTGACACACAAGATTATTATATTTTAAAGAGTGAGTCGTAGAGGAAGTACTGAAAGGTAAATGCACCAGTCCTCTGGTATTAAAATAATTTTTTTATATTTAATATTATTGTAGGGGGGCATTTGGATAACAAGTACTAGTTACGACCTGACTTAGCTGATCACAAACCAACAATCCCATTCCTATAGGTCTAGGAATGGGATTGTTGCTTGTCAGAATATAATACAGTTTTCTTAGTTGGCTCACTATGTGTCAATTACTAATTTTGGGTTCTGCTTTGTGGAGCAGCTATAGATAATCAGCTGCAGCTACAATTTGGTTAACCTCGTCAGGGATAAGTAGGGGTGTTGCTGGTGTCAGTGAATCAGGGGCGAAGGTCTGCTGATCTGAAGTAGGCAGGTCTGTCTGCAAACTACTATTACATACTTGAACATACATACTAATTGTTATTTGCACATAATGACTCCATTTGCTTTATGCTATCAGCAAGGTCATGTTCAGCCCGCTTATATTTATGAGAAATATCATATAGTGACTTTTCAAAGCATACTATTTTGTCAGACATGTATTTGATTTCCTTCGAATTGCGGCCCAATAAATTATAACATAAACTTAATTCCCCATTTAAATTAATTTTATCCTTATTTAACTATACATAAAAAAAAAATGTTTCAAAGCCCTTTGTTTTCTTTATGTAATGATTTAGTTTTACATATTTCTTTATTCTGTTGCTTCCTATTATTTGGGGACTTTTACAATTAGGTGTTGACAGATCTATTACAGGAATATTAAGCTCTGTACTTAAGGAAACATTATTCAATTTACAGTTACAATAAGAGACCTTGCTCATTTCAGTTGTTAAAAGTAACCTCTGTCTAAAAAGGAAATGGCTTGGGTCCTCTCCTATGTAGGTATCGGAAGACCTAAGTAGCATCACTTTGCACCTGACACTCGGAGACTTGAAGATTGGACTTGGTCTACAACTTGTAAAAAAATATAATTATTAATTTATTCAGATCTTATATAAAAATATAAAAATCAAGACATGTGCTTTGTTCATTTGTCATGATGGAAATAATTTAGAGGTTTATCTTTACCTGTATATCATCATATTATAATTTTAATTAGTTGAAAGCTCTCATACCTAGCATCCCCCCCTACTTAAATAATAATCTTGCCATACTTAAAAAGATGGGATTACCTACCTCGGTTGTACTGTTCTTATGTGTATGAAACTAATAAATTAAATAAAAAAATCCAGATAAACCTTTCTCCTACCACTGGTAACTTACTGGGCCTCCTCGCTGAAAATGGTCGCTTGAACAAACTGGACAATGTCATCAATGCCTTCAAGATCATGATGGCAGCCCATCGTGGTGAAGTTACATGTGAAGTTATCACTGCTAAACCCTTGGACCAGGCTCAGAGGCAGGCTTTGGATTCTGCACTTAAGGTAGACTATTTAGCTTTACATTGGACTTTGGTTAGAACTTTTTTGGTGAACCAATTGACTAATACTCACAAAAAATTTATTAATTAATAATAATTTATTAAGGTGGGAGACACGGACAACGGAGCAGTTTTCGCTTCAAAATATATTATTTTTCATTGCAGAAATTCCTGAAGGGTAATGAAAAAACTATTCAGGTCACAGCCAAAGTTGATCCTGCGCTGATCGGAGGCATGATTGTATCCATAGCAGACAAGTTTGTGGATATGAGTGTTGCCAGCAAAGTCAAGAAATACACTGAGCTTATCAGTACCGCTGTCTAAATTGTTCATATAATGTAAAAAATAGTGGAATATAAGTTTAAAATATCAGTTATGCAGTAGCTATTTGGCATTACTTATTTTATTATCCTTTACTGCCATTAAAATGTTTTGACCATAATAATTTAAACATTGGTGGACAATACACAGCGCCATCTAGCCCCAAACTACATAGCTTGTGCTATGGGAACTAAATAACTGATAGGATTCTTATATATTTTACTATAGATGAGACAGATAGACAGGCGTATAAACACCCAGGGATTTTAGTAGCACAACATATGCCTATTCGTCTGGGGAAGTACTGCCATCATACCCATTTCTGCTGCCAAGCCGAGATGCATTCGCGTTACTGTGTTCCAGTTTGAATGTTGTGGTTGCGGACGAAATACAGGCACATGTTACCTTCCACATTCACATCTCAGTTACGGGCTCATTTTTTTTTTTTTTATTCGCGATGGGCTAACATTTGACTGTGTGAGATTTCACCTAAAGTTAAGTGACGATGCGGTCTACGATGTAGCATGCTTGCCTAGAAGAAACCTATTCATTCTCCTCATGAAAAGCTCCAGATTATAGTTCTCAAGAAATTCTCAGAAAAAAAGACTGACTTTCTCAGAACCTATGATGCGACTTGTCTTGTCTTACCTAAGAAATGGTGGATCCAACTTGTATGGCTTGTTATTGGCAGAGGTTACCACTTAACATCAGGTGAGCCATCAGCTCGTTCCGTAACCTTTTAACATAAAGAAAAAACGTAGAAAATCATCATGTTCGTTACGAAAATGTTTGTCCTGCGTTGGAATCGAACCCACAGCCTACAGCGCAGAAGGCAGATATAACCAACTGACCAGTGAGGCCTGTCGAGAGTTTGTTTTCAATACAGCTTCATTTATTCACATCACCTCGAAGGGCCTCGTTTCAATGGTGGGTTACGTTGGTTTGGGAACTTTGACTAGGGGAGATACAATGTGCTATTGAATTTTGTTTTCGCAAATCTCCAGTAACAGACAAATTAACAGAGTCAAGACTAGATGGTATCGACATATAGAAAGACGAGATCAAGATCATTTCGGTAGTACAAATTGTGCTAAAACTACCTGAGGAAAGAAAAAGTAGAAGCCGCCCGCCATTCACTTGGCGGTTCAGTATAAAAAAAGACTTAAAGAAAGTATAGTTGCCGCGCCGCGCCGACAACCCAAGACAAGAGTGTCTTGGCGAAGCAAACTGAGGAGATCCGACCCCAAAGAATGGGAACAGGGGTGAACACAGATTTAATTTAGTTTTTTGTATCTAACGTTCGACATATAGGTAAAATAAAAGTATAAGTATAGTATAGTATATCCCCACTAATAGCCCTTGAACCACGACGGGCGGCCCGGGGATCTAAGCAAGTAAGCGAACTGGAAATGGGTTAAGGAAAGATACAGATATGACTATTTCATGTATTACACTTCAGGTAGTTGTCTGGAAGTAATCGCTTTAAGCTATAAGACCGCCTATTGTACATTTGTTTTATATATTTTAGGCTTATGACGTTATTTTTTTATAATAGTGTACACATTTCTGACAGCGCCATCTAGCCCAAAAGTAGGTAAGCCTAGCTTGGATCATGGGAACCAGACAACTGATATAATACTTGTAACCTTTTTTTTTTGTTAATACAAACATATATTTTCATCCAGACACCACAAAAAATCTATATTCATCACACAAATGTTTGTCTTGGGTAGGAATCGAACTCTTGGCCTACAGCTCAGAAAGCAGTTACTGCCAACTGAGCTGCGAGGCCTGTCAGTTATAGTTACAGTGGTATGTACCATGAGAATATCTATCTACATAATCTTATTTTTTATAATTTGTAAGAAAATTACTTACATAATTATTGAGACAATTTTCATCTATATAATTTCCATGAATAACTTTTGAACTTTTTTTAACTTCTGAAATAATACCTTCTGCATGTAATTGTAAAGAATAATTATTGATTAATGGAAAACTAATGAGCATGTCTAGAAAAAAAATAACTTTTTCTATGACATAGTACTCACTTTTAAGATCTAAGCAGATGGACTACCTAGTTTTGCACTCATTTCAAAATCATTAGATCAGTTGAACAAGTGTTACAGAATATGGCTAAACAATAGTATTTAAATGAATAAATATTGGTGGACATTTCTCACAGTGCGATCTAGCCCGAAAGCTAAGAATAAATTTTATCATGAGAACCAGACAACTGATATAATAACTTACATACTTTTTTGGTATATGTACACAGTCTACTACTAGATACCATATGAATAAAACACAGGATAAATCAAACAAAAATTTATGCACCCTCTGCACTTAAAGAATATTCTTAACTACATAACAAACTAATACTCTGATAGTACTGGTAACCAAGTATCATTATTTCTGTTACAACAAGAATAGGAATTTTCTCTGAGATCAATAATTGAGATCTTTATAATTTAACTTTAGTGGGGAATATGGAATAGATAAGTCATCTTAGGCATCTGCAGGGGCAGCTTCTCCTTTGAGGAGTGCGTTTTCTGCTTCCAATTCAGCAATCCGTGCCCTTGCTGCCTCCAACTCGTCATCACCACCATCAGTTCCTAAATGTTTTCTGACATATTCCAACGCATCTTCAGGTTTGTCAGGCTCTTCATATAGACTCACTAGGACTTTTGTAAGTGCGTCCATGACGCCTGCTCGTTCTAAATAGCGTCTGAATTCTTCTCTTTTTGAATCAATAGGCTGAAAACAAAACAAAAATAAAATTATTTCCTGAAATTTCGACAATAGGTAACCCAACATGAGAAGAAAATCGATGGATTACCTTGTATGAAGACATTTTTCTAAAGCTTTGCCTTACAACGTTCTTTTGAAATTGAAATTGAGAACTTTAAATCGAAGAATAATAATATTATTGTTGACTTCTGAAGTCACAACCACAGACACAGAAAAAATCAGTTCAAGTCAAGACCCAAGTAAACGGAATCACTGGCGACAGACGTTTTGTGGTCTCGATGGCCGCTTGCGACTTATATTTAAGATAATTTAGTTTTATACTTAGCGAAACGTAAAGAGACAGTGTTGGGTGCTATAGTACGGTTATATCCATATTTTTAACCATTGCTATGGCTAAGGCGACGCCCCTTGTGTGGGGGCCTCAGAAGGCAAGGTGGTTCATTCATATTGCAAATTGACAGCTCCAGATGGTGGACTGTGAAATAAAAGTGTCAGCGTCAAAAGCCAATGTCAATTGTGTGGTGATGTGGTCGTGAAGTGATTCGGTGGATGTGGATTGTGGAACATATTGTTTGTGTTGATTTGAAGTGGCATAATTTTTATTGATTTACTTTTAAATACGGGAATAAACCTAGTTTCAGTAAAAGGATGGCGCCTTCGACTGACTGGGACGAGATTAAACGATTAGCAGCAGACTTTCAAAAAGCTCAGCTTAGCTCCACAGCACAAAGGTCTGATTTACATGTAATATTGCTCAACTATCTGTGCCCCTTAGCTTCGTCCGCGTCGAATTAAATTTTGTGATTTAACCTCAGCAGCTTATTACATCAGCTCAGTCGGTCCAGCCGTTTCGAAGATCAGCAGGAACAATCAGAGAGACAAAAAATAATAATTGTATATTACTTCATATACATTAACTAAAAAGCTATTATTTTGACATTACAGACACTTCAATTTTTTTTTTTTTTTTTTTTTTTTTTTTTTAATGTATTGATAATGAAATGAGAGTAGGATGGCAAGCTGTTCTGTTGTCTCCCCCCAAATTATGATAAATCCATGGCACTCTCATTCAACATCTGCTTTAGGAATTATTACAGATAATATATAGGTGTAAAATATTCTTTAGTGTACACTGCCGTCTAATGTTTGTTAGCTGTCCTATCCATCCAAAGGTTGCATGAAAGAGATCACTCTAAGTGATAATGCCGCCCATTGTACTAATTTTTAATATAGTGGTAATATTGTAATTATTATTCTTTGTTTTGTGTGTACAATAAAGAGTTTATCTATCTATACTTAATTTGTGGGTTTTCCTTATTTTTTTTTAGTTATTGTTAAAGTTAGCTTTAGACATCTCCTGCGGATCATATCATTATTAATAAGATTGTCTATATTGGTATGTTAAATACCATTAATATTATCAAGTATAATAATCTAAGATTAGAAAGCTATCACAGTTAATTATTCACATATTTTATATTTTACAGGCTTTCAGAAAGAAACTGCATTGAAATAGTCACTAAACTAATTGAGCTCAAACTTATTGATGTCATTTTTACCACTGATGGAAAAGAGTATTTGACATCTCAGCAACTTATAAAGGAGATAAAAGATGAGCTGTATGTGCATGGAGGACGCATAAATACAGTACAACTGGCTAAAGAACTAAATGTAGACCTCAGTCAGATTAACACCAGTGTGTCTGAAATTATAAAAGGGAAAGAAGTGCAGCTAGTGTCTGGTTATCTCATTACTCACTATTACTTGGAAAAAATAGCAAGAGAAATCAACGAGAAGCTTCAACTACAGGGTCAAATATCAGTTGGAGAACTGACTCTACAATATGACTTACCTGCAGAGTTGTTGCAACACAATGTTCTGGAAAAATATTTGGGTAAAATCCTCATCGGTAGACAGGATTCTTCTGATCCCAGAACATTTTATACAGAAGAGTATATAACAAGAACAAAAGCAAAAATTCGAGGTGCTTTAATGGGTTTACTGAAACCAACACCTGCAGCTGTCATTATGAGCCACTGTAATGTAGCTGAACGCTTGTTTATGTCATTATTTGATCAACTGAATGCACCTGGTGTATTGACTGGCCGCCAAACTAGCGCTTCATATGTCCCAGCATGTTATACTAAGGCTCAGAATGACTGGGTGATGAGTTTCTATCGACAGAATAACTACTTGGAATATGATGCTCTGACTCGTTTAGGTATCTCTGATCCGAAGGGATATGTGAAGAGAGTTTTACCAAATGAGGACTTGACTTTTCTCAGTAGTTGTGTTATTGGTCCACTAATTACTCAGCAAGTTGAAACAGCACTGGATGAATGTATTGCTTCTAAAAGCTATCTAGATGTTGTTTCTCTGCTTCCCTCAATTTTGTCTGATGCTGACATTGAGAATGTTCTTGACAGTCTTTTGAAAAACTCTAGATCAACTATACTGTTTGAAAATACAGGTAATAAGTTGTGACAGTTAAGTAGATTCTGATAAGTATTTAATAAACAAATCACAGATAATGTTTGATAAAGTTATTTTTTTTCAGTATTTAGCAACCATTACATAGAACAGTTAAAACAGTCATGTATGGCCATGACTCAAAAGCAAGCAGAAGCAGTCGTCAAGTCTGGAAAATATCAGCAATTTCATCTAGAGATGCAACTAGTAAAAGGTGCCGATATCCAGCCAGGGTTTGTAGACCACAAAGCAGAGAGGAGGGAAGAACGCAGAAGAAAAGCAGCCTCTGGAAAAGCTGGTGGTGGATCTCAAGGAAGAGAAACAAAGACTAAAGCAGTAAAGAAACATCAGAGATCTAAACAGGCAACAGCTCACGATTCAGACTCGGATGAAGTAACCAGTGTAGTAAAGAAAAGTCAAACTGTGTTAGAGATTGTCACTACTGGAGATATCGAATCAATTATCAAAGATACCTTGGAGAATGAGGGACTAGAAGATTTAATGTCACTAATAGCTGAATATCTTCAACGGTAAATACATTAATTATAAAAGAAAAATAAAATTGGTGGACATTTCACACGTCATCTATATAGTATATTATCATTGTATAGTAACATAGTAGCTTGTATCATGGGAACTAGACCAGTGATATAATACTTATATACTTTTTTGTAAATACATACATCTAATACATATCAACACTCGTATACAGAACAAACATCTATGTTCGTCACACTAATATTTATCCTTGGTGAGAACCGACAGGCAGGGTCACCTCCAACTGAGCTGTGAGGCCAGTTTTATTAATTGTTAACTTCATATCTTTCGCATCTCAAGATATAATTTTTTTCTTATTATAGGAGTCTGAACCAGCTGGCTCTGGCTATGGCAAAGGAAGCAGCAGATAAAATTCTCCAAGATGCTGGTCAAAATAGAAAACAAACCCACTCTTCGGCTCAGGACAAGGTTAACATTCTTGTCAATGACATAAAACTTTACGAAAAGGGCCTGAAATCTTTCCCATCAGAACAACAGCCTCAGTTTATCAAATATCTACTGAAATCACTGGGCGGTGATATTCTTGCTGAGCTTTGCAAATATGCAGCTAACCAGTGCAATCTCTCAGTGCAAGGTGATGTTCTGACTGTAGAACAAAAGAACAAGATTCTGCATGATTTGACTGAAGATTTTAAGAAACCTCTGTTGGCACTGAATTCTTCCTTGTCTGACCAGAACTTGGAGGCATTTTACCAATGTATAGATGAATGTTTGGCAGAGTTTGGAATGATTTTAAAGAAAATTGACAAAAAGAAAGACAGGTAAGCTCTCAAAAAGTAATCAATCATATTATTGCCTTCCATCAGTATGCTTATCAGCACCATGTTTTTAATTGCAGGCTTTTAATTCAAAATCACAGAGAAAAACTAATATCTGAGTTGGAAGTTTGTGAAGATCCAGCCTTAAGTCTGCATTTAGCTGTACTGGCAATATTCACTATAATAACGCAAAACATGTTGCATGCATCAGGCAGACAAGTTCCTATTATAATATTATTTTTGAAAACCCAACTCAAAGAAGAACATTATACTAAACTCCAGTCATGTCACGGTAAGTTGGTATTTTTTTATGTTATGTTTAGGCAAACAGGCTGACGGCCCGCCTGATGTTAAGCGGTTAATTATAAAATAACCCAAGTGTTTAACCATATTTGTGGAAACTTTAAAATATTACTACTTTTTCCTTCATTATCTACTACCAGCTACCAGTGGGTGGGTATCTACTACCAGTGGGAGATAAACAATTTTTTATTTTTGGTGTGGCAAGGATTTTTAATTATGTATGGTGCCATAATTGTCTTTTACGTGACTGACGGGCGGGACTTAATGACTAAAGTAGTATGGAAGACGCATCGCACTGCGCCCGCCCATTACTTGTGCCTATATCACTGATACCCATACTCTTCTAAGTGGAATGGAATTCGGCTATGCGAGTGTACTATTGCTACATCGCGATAGAAATAGATGTGATTATATGATAGAATGCTGCACAAAAGGTACATCCATAATTTTAATTATTTGCGTTATTCATATGATGATCCCCATAATATTATATCTAATACCGATGTCAAATGCCATGGCAGCACTATGCCGTGGTACGATTTGAAAATCTTTTTGCCCACTTCCTCTTACGTTGTCAGTTGTGTCTAACGATATTGTTAATAGTTTTAATATGTGTTTAAGTATATATACATTTCTTTTGTGTTGTTTATGGCAAAATAAATACTCTTCTTTCTTTCCTTCATGTCTCGGGGTGATGGGCCGATGCGATATAACTTAGTAAGGGCAAATTGGAGATAACTCTGTTTTATATACAAGATTATTTTTTCCAGAATTAGTTGCAAAATATTTAACAGCTTCTGAGGAAGAAAAGGCAGTTACTGAAGAAAAAGTTAAAAAAGAAGTGCCAGAATTGAAAAATATGGTCCAAGAGATTAAAAAATCGAAATAATAAGTGTATATTGAATTCCTCAAGAGAAATACAGTACATTATGGTTTCTGTATGAGTGATTTTCTTTTATTACCATTATAAAAACTAAACATTCCTTCTTCCTCCCTCGACAAAGTAAAAAACTTTTATCCAAGAGGAAATATTCTATTATAAAAATTTTAATTCAATGCTAAGAATAACGAGAACATGATAATTGTAAATGGATTAAAATAAAGTGACAAATATATTAAAAGAAAATGCTAATTATATATTATTGACATATGGAAAAGCAGGAAATTTCAGACCAGACTATTGATTTTGAATTATGTTGACAAGTGGCTGTTATACAAATATTAATGTTATGACTTGCCAGAGATAAATATTCGAAGGTGTGAAATCATATTACAATCACTTATCTACTAGATAATTTGGACCTTTGATCAGAGAAGGTCAAATCAAAGAATTTGCAGAACTTTTTTAAAAGTTGTAATCTACAAAACATTACATATAATGAAAGTATTTATGTATGCAGCCTTGGAAGTATCCAAACTTATTCATTTTTATGGATCCCTAATTTCTAAGATGGTATTGCATAGTATGCATTTTATTTAACTGTTATTTTAGAAGAGAAAGTTAATTTTACAAATAACAAATATATGAGATAGATAGTCTAAGTTAGTCACAGTCATCAGAAATCTGTGAAAAAAAACAAGACAAAACACTCTTTAGCTCCTCAGGTGCTAAGTAACTATTTATAATAACATATTTATAATATTTTGTTCATTAAATAAGTTCTTAATGTATCTTATATAGAGTTTAATACTTTTCCCCAAGCATGCTTAGATTTCAGATATTTAATAACTTTTAAAAGAACACAATTAAACAGCTGAAAATGTTAAAGAATCATATCTGCCCGACACTTTAATTATAAAAATGTTAGATTTTACTTTAGAATATAATTAAAGAGATGATTAAATTACGTAACACATGCGTGACTAAAACTGCCGTTTAGCCACCGACATTCTGTACTATTAGCAACTAGACTACCATACTGTATCAAATTGGATCCAATAAAAAAAAACTGATTTTCAAATTCTGTCTGCACAATAATTCAGAAAAAAACTAGAAATGCTTGACAGAAATTGGGCATTGATGGCCTCATTTTGGCCCATATTGCCATTTGTCCATCAATCCCCATTGCTGGCTGCTGAAGTTATATTATGATTATTAAATTTATGATGATTTGGCAGCTTGGCGTCTTTTCACATCCCAATTGTAAACTCTCGCCATATTCACTTCTGTTGTGGTACATTGGTCTCTGAAACAAGTATTATTTCATTAAAAAATAAATACAGCAGTTTCCAAGAATATCACTCAAATTTATATAGATGCCTTATGTCTTCTCACCTAAGGAAATCTAAGTCATGCTCGACAGATCCCAAGTTTTTCTTTGCAGTAGCCATATTTGCTGCAAGCAGTTTCTCTGCATCTTCCAATGTATATTCCAACATAACATTTGCTCCGAGCCATAAACAAACTTTCTGAGTAGGTGGTACATTAGCCTAAAACAATCAGAAATATTTCATCAAGTTAGTGTATCTTACGACTGCCCAGGCATCATCTCATCCATCATATGACAGTCAATGCCAAAAAATATAACACAAGCTAGCTGTAAGTTCAATCCTTTAACTTCCAGTATTTATTATACTACAATGGAATATTTTGAGACTTCTATACTGCTGAAACAAACTCATTCCTAACACTAATATCATATTAGCCAAATAGGTAAAAACAGTTAGACTTGTTTACTGAAAATGATTTTCACCTTTAGGAATACTTGGTCACTGAGAAGAAATTGTGTCTCCATATCAGCTGTTTGAACTTTTAGTTTTTCAAGCATTTCTAATGAGCGGGCTAGGTCGGGTATTTGTTGTCTAAAACGCCTCCTTTTTGTGGCCAGGGAATACTCCATAACTTTGTACTTCCCATGCTGTTCATCCAGATTCCTTAGAACTTTGTCAACTCCATCCGAATTCTCAGGCAGGTTCATAAACTCGTCTACATTGTCCTGTAAAGACGTAACATACATAAGTTTTACTTTAGAAGCCCAGGAATCAAATGTAAATGCTGGATTTTACAACACTATAGAAAATGCACTAAAATTTAATCAAAATGTATGCAGATGGGGCGCAAGCGGTCCATTATGATAACCTAAAAAATTGTTCATACTGATAGGCCTTTATGAAATAAAACTGTACATTTAGATTTTACTTTAATAATATCATATCTTACAACAAACACTGCTTCAGGTATTCCAGAAAACGATTTTTGATTTGTACTCTCCACTCCGTCACCTTCCATTTTTTGTGAATACAATTGAATTGAGAACGAATGGATGAATGTAGGTGGTAGTTTCATTCATTCTCAATTGCTTGGGATTGGGTACCAGTGTTCCCAAACCAATGTATTTTGTACTTTTTTATCGGTGCTCTGGCAATATCTACCTTTACCATTGCCGTGAAACTAAGAAAATACATCTATTGTATAATTACAAAACAGCGGCAGCCCGGCAACGCACGATTACAAATACACGCGTTGCGTCCGCCCTTAGCCTTGCTAACTCTGAATTCAATTATTAGCGTGCTATTTACAACTTCCTCGGAGGTCCGATATTATTGCATAATTTATTGTAAAATCTTGGATATTTTGTTTTAGCACGCATTTAGTGACGCTATTGCGATAGAAATAGGACCCTTACCTACTTGCGGTCTGCAGCATCTGTTCTTAGTACATGTTGTATTAGTAGAACGCTTACATTATGCATTCTTAAACACTGCTGCTATTCTGAGGTAGGTAGGTAGGTACCTATAGCTAACAACTGCTCACACTCCTTTGAGGTAGGTGATACCGTGTCACCTAGGTACCTCACTCATAGCAGTTTGAAATATCACGGAAATGACTACGGTCATTTGTTGTAGTTGCGCTGCAACTAAGATCTATCTATGTAGGTACTCCCTCATCGTCAAATATTAATAAAATTCAAATTTATATTCCAAATAATTAATATTTGTCAACGTGTGCAAAAAAGCAGTCAGTTCCTTTATAAAATTCTCTTCGTAAAACATCCTGAATTTTACTCTGTGGAAACTGCAGAGCTCTCACAGAGTAGAATATTCTGTAACTTTATGGTTCGCTGCCTAGAGTTTTTTTGTGTTTCGGATATAATTCTGAAAATTACATTGCCAATTTCCATATCTATAACCTGAATTGGTTATTCTGTGAGTACATATTTCAAGTTTCCAGGTCAGATTATGCAGGATTCCATTGTTTTCAACGTTGTATTTTCTGTTTCAGGCGAATAAACTAAGTGTACGGCTACGCCCTATTTTGCCTCTGAAGTTTTGTTTGATTTGTAGTCATCATAGGCCTATCAGATACCGCCGTCATGGACATGATGGTCTCAACGTTGCAGCAACAGCGCTCAGTGACCGAGCAGCTGAGACGGGAGGCATCTATCAAAAGGATTCCAGTTTCCTCAGCTGTTGCTGACATTGTGAAGTATATAAACGAACACGAACAGGAAGACTGCCTTCTTGTTGGTTTTTCGAGTCAGAAAGTTAATCCATTCCGTGAGAAGAGTTCCTGCACTGTTCTTTAATTATTTTCCTCCTTTACAAACAAATAGTTACTTTTAAATCAATATACCTGTATCCTGCATCAAAGTATTTATTTATCTGTTTACAAACATAACTGTCTCTTCTGAATAAAACTTCAAATTATTTATTTGTTTTATTGGCCTGCTTAAAATAACAATTCCACTCAATTTCTAACATACACTTCCACATGGATACAAGATATTGTAAAAGCTAATGTTAAAATAATAATGATATTGCATCAAACTACCACAGAGGAATGTTTTATATAATTCAAGTTAATACAGATTTGAACATTAGGTCATGGAACCCAGTACCACTAATGTTGTCTATTCACTTGCACGGTATATGTACCACATCAGTGTATCACATCAGCCATGAAGAGCATGAAAAGTTTGTGAATTTGTATTTGGTGCTTATATACAGCTGATACAAGTACTAAAATTATATTTGAATTTTAATGATACCTATTAGTAGTCATTTATTATTTTGCCATGTACTAAAACTAGTGTTTTAAACTTTTGGAACCAGATAATACTGTATAATACCCTTATACAGGTACAAAAAATTCTAAAAAAATTATAGACATATCTTTTTTCACTCTGACAGGCTTGTTTTTGACTTCATACCACCTGATGTTATGCAACTATGTAGTTAAAGGTGGCGACACAACACCTGCATTGGGAAATTTTAAAAGTGAAAATACTAGTGAGCATTAGGTGCTAGGCGGCATTCCCCTTTCCACCATGCTATAGTTTCCTCACAATGTTTTCCTTCACTGGAATCTTAGGCTCAGAATCAGAACCAAAACAGATCTTAAGCCGATGCCACTACCAACCAAGCCATTATCTCTTGCTCGAAGGACAAAATGGCAAACAAAGGAACAAGCGATGGTTAAAATAACTTATTTTACTGTATTTTAAAGTTATTGTTAAACAATACAGCTTCAATACATTATTACATTAAAGGATATGATTTTAATATGGTATCTAAGGTGCAATTTTAGACATTTATTAGACATTAACTAATCAATTTTGGCTATATAAATGGTGCATTACACATGTTGCTTACAAGAGAATGAAAGTACCTACTTAAACCTAGTTTTTACGACTAGCACAGAAATTTACTTTTCTAATACTTAATTTAGTTATGCACAACATGAATATTCTATTAGATTTTGAAAGCATTAAATTTCCTATCTTCCACAAGTATTATTAATTTGTTTATCACTCCTGATTATAGAATAAAGATTGAGATTCAATCTGGGGTCCTTATTACAAAATACGATCAATATGCCTATGTAGCAAAACCAATTAAAATACTGTTTTTCATCAACAAACCAACATGACTGGCCTCTGAGGTCAGTTAGTAATAGTTTTGCCTTCTGAGCTGTAGGTTTGTTGCCTTGTGGGTTTGATTCTCACCCAGGACAAACGTCTAAGTATGTTGTATGCATGCATAAACATAATTCTTTCAGCTATCTGGTTTCCTTAGTACAAGCTAATTTTAAATTGGTGCTGTATGAGACTGAAATATTAATATTTATTTCACATGTGACTTTTTGTCATAAGATTTTTATATTAAATGAAATTATACCAAATAATGGAAAGTGATGGAATGCACAGCAGTCAGCACCAAGACTATTATACTGAATCTAGTGTTGTTTGAAACATTTCACCATGTTACTACTGAGGTATATTGATTATAAACAGCTTTTCCAATGAATATGACAATAATTTTAATGATTTGAAATGATTAATGTTTTATAATAGTTCACATCCACTTCTGCTCATACACCCCAAGATGAAAATTGGGTAAAAGTACTTAACATTTGAAATGGTTGTAAAAACAAGGAAGGGAAACTTATTGAAATACTTATAAATGTTTGAGCAAATTGGAATTAAATGAATAACCTTATTCTAGGGGTAAAACTATATAAAAAAAAAGTTTACCAACTATCAGTCTTTTAAATTGATGTTGATTTTCAATCTTGTGGCAATTTGCCTCTCAAAAGTTTACAAAATGAAAAATAAGATAGCCAAGGGGTTTCTATATATTAGCACATAATTTACCGCATATTCAGATCTGTTTCCGCTGTCCATTGTAGAAACTATATGGCAGTTTTATTAAGGTCACTGAGTTTACAAACAGTTGACATTACTAAACCAGGCACATACAACAATTTGTTCTAACAACATAATTATATTTGGGATCACTAGATACAACCAACACTACAATACTATCATACCAATTACATACACAATATAGTATTACCTTATAATTTATCAATTACAATGACTTTAGCTCATATTCATAAGATTAGCATTTTTTAACTACTATGATTATTATTATTATTATCATCTTATAATACACAATACAAATAAATTTACCATTCCTAAACATATGCCAACCCAAAATCAATAGTAAATTAAAGCATACAAAAAAATACCAAAAATCTAGCATAGTTACTATGATCAGTTAATTAATCAAAAATCAGCTATCAGACTATTGCAGAGTTACATAGAAAGTATGATGCAAATAATGCCATTTCATTAAAGGTGGTTTAAAAAAAAGCCAGAACTTTAAAGGCCTCAATAATTGGTGTTTGAAATGTGTATCATTAACTATTTCACTTACTTTTAAAAAATACCCTCATTCCATTTGAAATAATAAGTTTCTTTTAGTTTCTAGGGAGTCTTTGTAAACTTTTGAGATGATCCATCCCTAAAAATAAACTGAGGGTTACATCAATGGTTGTATTAGCAACTCATGTGTGGCCATTTATACCCGCTCCTGTTTAGGAGGAGAAACATCTTCTGCTCCATTGGCAACACTTTGGTGGTACAGTTTCAATAGCTCCATTGCATCTTGAGCTTGACGTTTCTCCAGTAGGATCCTTAAAATAAAACCAAATCAATAAATAGTTATTCTCCAGTAGGATCCTTAAAATAAAACCAAATCAATAAATAGTTAATACCAGTCCAGAAGAAGAAGGATCAGAGTAAAATAAATGCAGTGGAAATGAGAGCTTTGTGAATATGTGTGGGGTAACTTTAAAAGATAAATTGAGGAACAGTGTGAAGAGTGTTGTGGAGTGAAACAAGACAGTGATGAGTATTGAGATGGGTATGCTTAGATGGCTTGGGTATTTAAGGAGGATGAATGAGAGAAGAATGATGAAACAAATGCATAACGCATTGAATGGAACTATGGAAGGGGAAGACCTTGGCATAATTACTTAGACCAAACCTGTGATGTTATGGAACAAGGCCAGGTCAATACCCTTCTACCAATAAGCATGCATAGTGTTGTTAGAGTGGATGAAGCTAATGAATTACGTAAGGATCGAAGCAGGTGGAACCATGATCTCTGTCCCTCTTCCTCTCCCGGAAACAGTTGTGAGTTTACATATGTGTGTTTATAACATTTCTTTTGTCACAGAAAATCAATTCTTTTTATACTATTCATTATTATTTATATTATTCATTATTTTACTTATTCATTATTCTAATCTATTCGAATCACTGGTTCTAGAAGTGAAAGGATTTTAAGTGCACCTCAAAGAGGGTCCTTTCGTGCACGTGACACATGTCTTCGAATTTTAATTTCTAGGACATGTCAGTTTGCTCGGAATGTTTTCTTCTCTTTATTGTGACTATGGGAAACTATTTTTGGTATAACAGCCAGAATAGTAGTTGAAAATTGAATTCATGATCTCACAGCTTAGTTACATATTCTAACAACAATAAGCACATCTTTAAAAACATCAGACTAGAAAAAGTTTCAGTGATTTTTATTACATAAGTAATATTATCAACATGAGAGTAGGTAAAAATCATTACCTTCCAGATGCTTCTTTGATGTGTTCCAAAATTATTTTATTGTCTCTATCAGTCACAATATCAGCAAGACTATCAGGATCCATGTCTGACAAGAGTTCTAAGTCTTGCCCTCCAAGTAGTGAAATGTGGCAAAGGTTGTGTTGAAGGCGCCCGACCAGACTTGCCACTTGTCCCTTATCCCCCAAATTCACATCGTCAGTTTGATCCAAAGACACCTGGCACTTCGGCATGTTTGGTGCCCATTTCTCGTTCCCATGCAGAATCATGAGTGACGTATCGGGGTCCAGGGTAGAGAAATACTCTTCATCGTCAACCTCAGTGCCGTCAGACTCCAACACAACAGTCAGATTTTCCGAAGGCAGCCCCAATTTTTCCGGCACTTTTGTCAGCAAGTCCTCCAAAGACATAGCCACTATTCCCTTTTTCTTCTCTCGATTCACATCACATATTTTGTATGGCTTGATGTTATCGTTTTCCATTGTGTCGGGTATTGTAAAATCGCTCTGAAAGAATTTATTTTTGTAAGAGCAGTAACTTGTACAACAAAAACTAAACGACAGATTAGATAGACAATCAATTCAATTGAAATGACGTTTGCTGTCGTAATATTACCATGTGAGAAAAATATTTGTTCCAAGTACGTAGATTGTTATAAATGTTTAGCCGATGCACACGATTTGTTCTGCGACTGCCTTCTACAGGCTCCTGAATTTAACTCCGGCAGGTCGCTCTCACCCGCACGGTCTCGGAACAGTGGCGGCGGCGGAGGCCGCATAGACTCGCGAATACTTAGGTATAGGTACATACTTAAATGTTGAGCTATTCATTTTAACCCAACTTGCTTCTAACTCAAAAATGTCTGGATTCAGATTCAATCAGTTTCAGTTTAGTAGCTTATTATTTTAAAAGCTATGTGAGTCAACCTACGAACTAGAATAAAAAAGCAAGAGAAAGGATATTTCTTGGATTACAAGTCATATTTTTTATTCCCCATAGAACTTTTTGGCTGATCAAATCATCTCTAAGCAAACTCTGTTTGGGGTGATATGCTAAATTAATTATTTATATAATTTATATTAAAATTGATATATCCAATAATCAAATACCTATTTTTGCTGAAAACTTTAAGAGCAGAACTCACGCCTTTCGTCCGAGGAAGTACTGCCACCATGCCCATTTCTGCCACCAAGCAGTAACGCATTCGCGTTACTGTGTTCCGATTTGAAAGGTGTGGTTGCCGGTGAAATTACAGGCACATGAGACATTCCACCTACACGTCTCAGAGTTACGGGTGCATACGATGCGACTTAGGTCTTGTCGTACCTAGTAGGGGAGAATACAAGTCACATCGGTTGTTATGGGCCGAGGTCACCATTAACACCAGGTGTCTCATTTTGTAACTGTTTCACATACAAAAATTAACTAATTTGGTCATTCGGTCGCAGTGATTTTTTCCTATATTGATTCACTCAAATTGCCAAAAAACTCTGAAGTACAGGCAGTGATTTATTGAATTCAACAATAAATATTGTTAAGTAATTTTGATAAACAGTTTCGATCACAGGCGTACTACTCTTATTTCTTCTTATATTTCACACTCTGTCCAAAGTTCTCATGTTATGTAAAATAATAAAATTCTATATTTACTTGTGTTATACCTATTGTCATTATGCTATTGCTTAAAACAAGCTGAAACTGAATAATACATAACACAAAATAATAATAAAACACATGCTGTTTTTTAAACATTTGTTTTATCTCAACTTTTGTTTTTTTTAGATCGGGGGAGTGTAGGGAGTTTATTGATTCAAATAACTAATAATAAATAAATATCATAAAATTGACCGGCCTATATACCAAAGAAAAAAAATTGTCAAATATAAATAATTAATAGGAATGTATTAAAACATATTTCATTTAAAGTAGGTATTTGTTAATAAGTCAAGCAAGAAATGAGGGAACTTTACAATTTAAAATGAACATTTATCTAAAATCATGAAAGTCACAGAGAGATTTTAATGTTATCCATAGCTTTTAAGCCGTATCAGTAGGTGTATATGCCTTTCGGTAACTACGCAATTAATTAAACCAAAGTGTCCTCCAGTTAATGTTATGTGGATTATAATGCGGTATATAAAGGATTATTTTTATAGAGCTGGTCTGTAAAAACACTGAAAAAACCAATCCTACAGACATTCATTGAGTAGTTATAAATTTCAAAAGCCCTTTCTTATTATTTGCAGACTCCATACAAACTTCCAAGTAACCTTAACTCAAGCTAATGAAACTGCAACTATTGGCATTGAGGGGCAGGTACCCCCAAGGGCGGTCGCAGGCGTAGGGTCACATTCGGTCAGAGCGCGACGCGACGGCCGGAGATCAATAGTCTCGCCTTCACCCTCCCGAGGTGCCTTGCATTTGCAATATTAGTTTACCTGTCCGCTATAATTGCCGTTTTCAAGTTGCTAATACATTTAGCTGTTTACTTTATGATACCTATATATGCATTTGGAATCATAATTCTATCTAAAATATTTTTTATAATTTTTAATATAATATATATGTATAATAATATTAGTGGCGCTTTCTGTGAGAAGCCTTTGCGACGACGGTGTTATCATTTTTTTTTTAAGTCGGTAGTTAATCTGTTAACTGTTAATCTTGTTTATGAAAAATTCGTGGACAGAAAAAGAAGAAAAAAAGGACAAATATAAAATGTACGCCGTAGACCCTCTACAAATCGGTAGTAGTGTAAGGTCTACGCGATAATTCTTTTACCCTAAAATATTTCTTGATATAATTCTAAATATATTATAAGCTTTAAAAATACTAAATTTAAACTTAGAAAGTCGATTGCCCCGAAGCTGCCGCATAAGTTCAATGGATCGTTATGATAAGAGCGATTGAAAACATAAACATTATAATATATTATATATATATTTACTCCCTATTTACTCTAAGGGAAAATTATTATTGATTTGAAGCTGGCAACTATGCTTACTGCTTCTTAGTGTTCGGTTTCCACCGAGGACAAACATTTTTGTAACCAACATAGATATTTGTTCTTTCCGGGTGTTATGTTTTAGGTTTACCGGTGTCTATATACAAAAAATATTTAAGTAAAACTCATAGTACAATCATATGCATAGTTTGGGCCTAGATGGCGCGGCGTGAAATGTCCACCAGTAATCAATTTTGAAGTTATTCGAAGTTACATGAAACTATGTACCTTCAAGGCGTAGTGAAAAGGCTATCATTATATATCATATATTATATATCATATATTTTAAGAGCAGTAGAACTCGCCAAGTTCGTCCGGGGAAGTACTGCCACCATGCCCATTTCTGCCGCCAAGCAGCAACGCGTTCGCGTTACTGTGTTTCGGTTTGAAAGGTGTGGTTTCCGGTGAAATTACAGGCACATGAGACATTCCACCTACACGTCTCATAGTTACGGGCGCATACGATGCGACTTGGGTACTGTCTTACCTAGTAGGGGAGAACCCAAGTCGCATCGGTTGTTATGGGCTGAGGTTACCACTTACCACCAGGTGGGCCGTCGGCTCGTTCCGTAACTACATAACATAAAAAAAAAAAAAAAAAAAAAAAAAAAATATCATTCAGTGTGGATCAAAAGCTAAAACGAGTGGTCAGTGGCCTTAGTGGACAATGTGAATACAGTGTGATTGCGTTTTGCTTAAAACTGAATACGACAGATTCGTTCAGCCACACTGTTTCACGGAAATTAAAAATGTATTTGCTGCAAAATACATAGGATTGTTTTACGACGGTAAATTTATTTTTACGATCATGCCGACAGTGGACGAAAGCGTCGTACTTCATTTACTCGTAATATCTTTTCACAAAGAGATGAATAAGATGAATTACCCAAATTATACAATTACTGATTAAAAACAAAACAGTGCAGTTTCCATATAAATAAGATTTTTGATATCATATTCGTATTCATAAGGAGATCATAAATAAATAATTTAATTTTTAATGTTTTTTCAAAATTAAATTCCGCAGGTACAATTCTAGTCACAATTTGTTCCATCCTAAAGTCAACAAACCTCAGAGTAGGTAGGTACTTGATATAATAGCTAAACTACCAAGTCCCGTTCGATGTTCACGACGTAAATAACGAAATTTCACGGAATATGTGAGTAAATGTGAGGCATTTGCATACTACTTTCATTCACAGAAGTCCCGTAGCGTTTTCAATTTATAAAATTGACTTTTTGGATTATTCATTTTCATTCATTATTTATGGAATTCTCGCGCTCTGCTCTCATAAAGTCTGGCTCGTATGCTAGAATAAAGAATTTCACATGTAAAATTTGGTTAGTTTTTAATTATTTACCTAAATAAAACAAGTGATTCTCATATTAGAAAAGTACTATGAACAACGGTATTCAACTTTCAATGTTCATACAAAGATCAGTGAGGACTACAGATACGCTAATAATTTATATCGGTTTTTTTCTTTTAGGTTATTTGTGGAAAAACTAGATTCCTGTATTGCAATGCCTTAAATTCAATGTACCTGACGCTATCCGAAATCGACGAATGGCAAGTTTTTATTATATTATTGGTTTTTGTGCTACGAATAGCGTAAGCGTACATACAAAGCGTAAGTAAACCCATGAATAACACCGAAAATAGTATGTAAATATATCTTAGTATTTAAATAATTGCTACATTTGACCCACTTAAGAGTTGCAATAAAACTACACGTGACAGCATTTTATTTAGAAGTGAAAATATATATCCATCCCCGTTAAAAGCGTTCACACTTTTAGTGACTTTGTAAATTTAATGGAGCCGTTGTTTCCCGTGACACAGTGTAATGAATCCACCTTACCTGGCGAGGGCGCGGGGGCGGGCGCGGGCGCGGTGGGCGGTCTCGGTGGTATAATGTAAAGTTTGCCCAACAAGATTCTTGCATCAGGACAACACACAAAAGCGAGATTCTGACTCAGAATATACTTTTCACATTCACAAATTATTTACGAATAACTCAACACCCACAACCAATTCGTGATTCCGTTCGTAGATCAAAATGGAGCTTTGAGTAAACAACTCCATAATTTCCATTGAATATATATTTACGTGTTTTCGGACTAAGTGCTGCGATTGCTCCGAAATTAAAGGTTAAATTCATACACTGGACTGTTCGAAACATGATGTAGGTACCTACAATACAATTTCTCAATATAAATAATGTGGATTCTAAGAAAATATTTTGTTTACTCTTAACACTTAATTGTGAACGAATACTGTATAATACTATGTAATACTACGAGTACTTTGCTATGGGGTGCACAAAGAAATTGGAGCAAAACAACCTTTATAACCTTTTCCATTGAAAAAATAAGTGAGTAACTTGGCTCCATATTGTGGACAAGCCCTTGTTTTGCAGGCCATATGACCTTCGTAGCTCAATCCAGGCCGAGGTCGCGTCTGTGACCCCAGGTTCCCACCGGCATCTACATTAGTAGCAAAGTACTACAATTTCACCACGCTGCAGGTCGCCGCGCCAGTATTGTACATTTTATCTCTATATCCGCCTGATCAAAGTCTGCTAGGCTTTTTATTATATTACTTTTTGGAGTCCAATACAAAAAAAAACGGAAAGTGTAGGTTAATACATAGTTTTTATATTGCCATGAAATTGAAAAAAGAGAATGGATTTTGTTTGCTCACGTTTAGCCAGTTCGCAAAATTTGATGACACACTTTGGAGTACTTTAAATTACCTACTGAAGTGCTAACGTAGTAGCAAGGTATGTTATTACTAACACAAAAAGGATGTAACGTCTAATACAGTAAAAAACTCTTAATTTAAATGGAGTCTGAACGTGTTATGGTAAATGCTTGAGTAAACTAGGAGATATGTTATGCATTTAAAAACTTGCCAATTGCCATTCTTGTGCTTTTATGTATATAAACAGAAACTTGAAACCAGCTCGTTGGTTTCTCGCCTCACTCTTAGCTAGTTGGTTGTGAACCAGTGGAATTAGTTCGTGAAGTACCAGTAGGTACAGCCATCAATATTAATACTTAATTTCTTAACTACGTCTTCGATGCTGTGGAAAGATTTTCGTTTCCCAGAAGCAGAAGAGTGTAGTGATAGGTTGGGTGGCTTTATTATTCAGCGATGTTTCGTTGGGGTACGATTTCCAATCTACTATGTAGGTGAATGTGAATTCATAATAAACGAACCTTCTCAGACCTATTTTTCCAGGTCGGCATCTTCTATTCTAGTACAAATGTGCAATCCTAAATAAATTAACTCACGCTACAAACACATACAAAGTTTTGACCTTTTTGACGATATTTAATAACAACTGAGTTGTGAGGCCAGTCAAAAGAATATGGGATCAAATTTCCTAAAAATGATTATTAATCACCGTATTAATATTAGATTGTAAGGAATCACAAGGTTTCTCCTTGACACTGACTTTCAATCAGATGGTCACAGGTTCATATCGAGGAGTTCATAACAGTGAGTTATATAATAGTAGGTATATGTGTTCAATACCACTTCATATCAAAACGGAAATAGAATCATAGGCATCTGATATCTACCATTACGGATTGAGAAATCGTGGCAGATTAAAGCCCATTTACTCTCGCATTTCGTGAGAGGCCTGTGTCCCTGCAGCCTAAACATGAGACTGGCATAGTACGCACGTAGGTTAATTTATACATATCCATAATCGATTAGACAAGACATTCAAAAGTTATCCAAACTAGGTCAATAGCATTCTAGGCGGAAAAGCGATAACTTGGCCGATGCAGCCGCTCCGAGAACTTTCAGGTCAGGCTTAGCGAAACTATAATTCAACTTGAAATTATTTATCAGACTATTGTGTCTCGTTTGGAATACGGTGGTTTTAAGTGCATTATTGAAACAGATATGTAGGTACTAGGGTAGTTAACTAAAGTTACATTTATCCTGAGTAATTAAAAAGGTCACGAACGCAATATTTATGAAATAGCTATGGCATGCCTTGTTTAGTTCAAGGAAACGTATCCTTCATTACTTTGAGAACGCTGTATGTCAAAAGAAATTTTTTGACGAAAAAAAAATTTTTGGGATAGTGTACGGTTCCGTGCATCGGATGCATTACTCTTAAATTTGACATATCGAACTCATTGCAAGGCGGCGAGATGCAATACCATTGATAAAATTAATAAAGTAAACCAATTTTGTTTACTACCAACACGCACTTTTCTCGAATGTTACTGTTGTAAATGCTCAAGTTTGCACCGTCTATGTCGCAGCAGGTGCGTTTTTGCGGTAAGTTAGAAACCATCAACGGTTTAAAATTTCACCGCGCTGTGCCGCGTTGGGTGGTGTCCCCTTTTGTATTTCCCTTCCCTTATGCATTTTTTATGTCATAGAAATACATAGGAAATCGATCAGACACCTTTGGTGTATGGAGCCTCACGTGACGAGTTGGTATTGCGCGAGGACCTCTAAATAAAACCAACGTTTATTTTCTTTATTTATTTGGGGATATCACACTGCACGTCTATTACATCGTAAACAATACTTAGTTACTTAATAATTAAACACTTGGACAACATGTCGCATGTAAATGCATTTTAAAATGCAACCAGCTTGTGACAAACGAGCGACTCCATGCTCGCACACTGCGACAGTTCTTGTGGAACAAGCTTCAACACTTACTATCTCATATTATTTTCGCACTTCGAACCCACCTCGGCTTTTGCACTTCGCTAATCGGTGTTTCCACCAATACACTACGAGCTCTATACGGTGAGGTGGGTTTGAAGCTTTAATAGGTACATACAATAAATTCAATATAAATTAAATAACTATAAACTAGTAACACGGTAAGCAAAATCTGTTTAGGTTAGATAAATTAAGAGATAAATGTTGGGCTTTAGACACTTATGCAGTTCTGTATCTTTAATATAACAGTAGATATTATTTATTGCAAAAGTAATTCATCATTATCGTCATTAATGAGAATACATTCGCAGAACTTCCACGGGGTTCGTTTCACTGTGAAATATCGGGAATAACCGTGACGAGTGGTAAGCTTATTACTGCCACACATTTCCATTACTATACCGAAAACTCGGATAACATTTCAAAATAAAACTAGAGCCAGGATAACTTTTATACAAACGAAAGAAAGAAAGCCCTCAAGTCCATGCTATTAATATATATGTTGAAAAAGTCTTATCAGCATAACTACCAAAATCTCGATATTTCTTAATCCACAGTATTCGCTTAGGCAGTTAATTTAACTTTGTGCCAGATAGTTGGCTGCAAATGCAATCTCTATCATTTAACAAATGCAAATTCTCATACTGGAAAAGTGATATCGCTACACATCAAACGAAAATGGATCAACAACACATGTGAATGACAGATTTGATCGAGTGCCAACTATTAATGAGGCCAAGCTGACCTGGCTACTATGCCTAACTATCAGCCGGGTAAAAATAACCATGCTCTTTCGTAATATATATTTTCAAACGTATGTTAATGTTACAAACGTTTCACAAATCTAAAACTTTTATCTTTACTTTCATCTCTTTGTCTATTTTTAAGCTCATAATTACAATAGCGTTTCACTGATAAGAAATGTCACTAGCAGGTTTATCAACATTCAGATAATTTGGTGCCTTCGTAGCGGTTCGTGATTAGTGTGAGTTTGCTAGTTTCATTTTAATGACGTAGGTATGTCTAATGGGTACGTGTTCGAGTGGGCGCGGGCCGGCTAAATAATCAGCAAACTTCCTCCATTGAAAGCTTACGTAAGTTTAATGCGCGAGCTCCGTGTGGAGTCTTCCTAGGGCCAAGTTTTGCATTCAAAACATTCAACTTATAACAATATCGAAGCCATTTACCCCGAATTGTTAATGTTGAGCAAGGGCATAGATGTTTTTGTAGATCAATATGTTACGTCACTCCTTGTTTACCTTCATTACGGATGTTATACTATCACCTAAAAGAGCTTTTCTGTAAAATGTCTCTTGGTGTTTTATGGTAATTGGCCTTTGATTGCATCCTGCCGGGTCTCTCTCACATTTGACCTTTAAAAGTAATAAGGTAAGGCTTTTGTTCAAGGTAGTCTCAATTTCGAATATTCGTTAAGCGAAAATATTTTTCATTGTTTTAACTCTGAACTTAGATTAATTAAATATATAAATAAATATTCCTGGACATTTTACACACATAATTAGGTATATTATATATTAGGTAAATATAATATACCTAATCTAACAATAAATTTTATATATATAATACATATTAACACCCTGACCCTCAGTAAATGTAATTATTACTCTTTTCTAGTTTAAAAAGTTTGTTTTTTCCTAAAGAAATCAATTCCAACATTTTAAATGTGAATATGTAAATAAAATTAGGTTTCTTACAATTCTAGTTGGCTTCTTAACAATTGGTAACGGTTGTTAATTTGTGTCTTTGGTCAACAAGAGAGTTGGCTTTATCGCGAGTGCTGATTCGAACACATTGCAAGCGAAAGATCATTCTATTATTGAATCAAGAGCAGAGGAATAGCGATCGAAAGGCAAGAGTTGAAAATAAATTTGCTCTTGTGTAAAACATATACTATTAACCTTCACCACCGAGAAAACAGAAAATTATTACATAAAACAAATGAAAGAGCACAAGCAAATTTCTTTAGTTCCAATTTGTAAATCAAATAATGTCAAGACTTCATATCCACATTGTGATTCATTAAACTTTCGAGACAAAGAATAAAAAAAGAGCTATAATTTGACACAATTTAAAGTAACACAAATTTAAGGAAATCAATCACTCCAAGCTGATTAGCTGAAAAAACTTTTGTATATCTGAAACGAAAATCCGGCCTGATTGTTTTATTTCTAAGGACATTTTGTAATTTTTTGGTGTTTTTATGAGAGTAATTTTGGGGACGAGTATATGGCCCACATCGTTTTAGTATTGAATGGTTCATTATTTAAGAAGGCCAATGTCACGCCCGCTTTCGTTGACTAGCCTAATCAGTGTAGAGGCCTTCATAGAGGGATCGTGGCATGTGTTCGGCAAGCAGAGACTTCAGTTTCTCCCGGGGGGAAACCGGGGTGTAGCGCGGTAGAGGGAAAGTCCTCGTCACGCCGTCGCTCAGGGCACGGGTCACGGCCGTCAGGTCTGCGTCCTGTATTGTAATTTAAAACTAATTAATCACAGTGTAACTCGGGATAATGAATTCAGAGGCCTTTGAAAAACCACCGCTTTCATAGCTTCTGTTTTGCTAAGTAAACTGATATTTGGCTTCTATGTAATATTGAGTTAGATAATTTCATTTGTCTTCTTTTTGCATTTTACGGTCGTTTTCATGTCATTTTATAACAATTCTAGTTATTGCTAATTTAGTTACATGGTTCTTTTTTATTTGTTTGATTGGACATTTTATTTTTTATGAATAATCAAAACCATTTTCCACACAGTCCTCCATTACTTGGGTACTGGAAGACCAAGTCTCAGCGTATTGCACTCGTAACCATGAGACGCGAAGGTGGAATGACTCATGTTTCATCGGCAACCACAACTTTTACACTGGAACACATAAATGCTTTCTTACTTAGGGTAGAAATAAGTACAGCGATAGGTACTTTCCCGTACGGGCGACGATATTTTGTAATATGCGAAAACTAGTTTTTGAACTTTCTGAAAACATGAAAATGATTAAATTGTTATCTCCGTAAATAAGAATCATCAGTCAATAAATTACGGTAATGATTCACCATTAAACGAGCAGATTACAGTACGCATCGTGTGCGTAAGAAAATGATAAAAAGTGAAGGAGATTTTTTTTTTATTTGCTATGTATTTTTATTAAGACTTTACAGTAGAGTCACCTCCCAAAGATATAAAAAAAATATTTTTATTAAATATGTCACATTTTGTTTTTCCGTCCGCACTTCATTGGCTTAGGACCTAAGCCAATGAAGTGTGAACGGAAAAAAAAGCCTAAACCTTAGGTACTGTACGAGTAAGTTAAATCAGCGAGTCCATATTTTTGCCTTACATTCTAAACTTCTATACATCGCCCTTAAGTAAAACTTTACGAGGAAAATAAAATTTCGTAAGACTACAAAATTTAATATGTGATAGGGTTCGCTGTTCGCGTGTAAGCTTAAATACTTACCGGCCTGAGGAAAGTGATAGCGAGGTTATAGGTATTCCATTTTGGGCGTGCGCAACGACCCCGCTGTTTATTATTCTTACAAAGTCTTCTCCGCGCCGTAGCGTCATGGAAACAAAGTGCCGTTTGTTGCTTGCTGTGTATTAATGCGATGAAATTAAGCGTGGGCACGTATTACTCACAGCGCTCTTGGTATATTTTTCAAGGCTGCGTAAAGCTTGCTCGAAGTAGTCCTCTCCATAAGCGCCTTTCTGTTCGTCGCTGAGTCGCTTCCACATGTCACGTGCTTGTTCCAGAAGCTTCTCTTCGGACAACCAAGCGCTCCCTGTCGTGTATTCACCGGCAGCCACCACAACCTGGGAATAATTTACAAAAATGATATTAAATCAGTGAAATATGTTTCCAAGAACAATGATGTAGTCGACGACAAATAAAATAAACTTCTATAGGTATTGGCTGACAATGTTCGAGGGTACTTCTACAACAAAAGCCTCATTAGTTTCTTAATTAGCTTTTCTCGTAGCTGTGTAAGCCCGCGAGCGCATAATTACTACCACTCAGGGAAACTTCATTTGGATAATAATGAAATTATGAGGTTTCTATACAACACAGATTGTATACTCAAGAGAACAAAATCAATAGACAATTAGAATATCTTGGGAGCTTCTGTCGTAGTGGGTAGGTTTAACAATGCTTGAATACGATAGCTATGACTGTGATATTCCGGTATAACCCACAGTTAAAATTCCTACATTGTCAACTAGCTATTTATCTAAGCTTATACGTAAGATTCCCCGAGCGCTCTGAAATAATTATGTTGAAGTAGGTATGTAGGCGTACGTCTATGAAGACACATTGGAGTTGTATATTCTGGTTTATTTTAGTTCATGGCTGCATGCTTCCATAAAATTTATTGCAATTCACGTATATCTTGCAGATCAGTACTTGATAGATAAATATGTTGAATACATATCCCGGGACAGAGATACATTTTTTTTTTAATTATAAATAGGCAAACAGGCTTGCGGCCCACCTGATGTTAAGCGGTCACCGCAGCCTATAGACGTCAGCAACACCGGGAGCATTACTGATGCGTTGCCTACCCTGGAGATTTATTTTGATATTTCTCTTGAAGCTGCCCATGTCATACCTTGCCGGGAAGACCTCAAGAGGTAGCCCATTCCACAGCCTACAAGTATGCGGTAAAAATGTCCTCGTGAAACGAGTTGTCCGAGCCTGCCATGGTTCTATAATGTGTGGAAGAGTAAGAGGTACGATGAAAAAATTTCGAGGGTGGTATCAATTCGAAAAGTTCGCCCGAGCATTTCCCATTGTACAATCTATAAAAAACGCACAGCAAACCGATATCACGACGAACGCTTAGAGGTTCAAGTGAGTCAGTGAGTTTGGGATTGTCAATAATTCTAACGGCTCTTCTTTGTAGAGTCAAATCGGTTGAGCTGGTACTTGGGCGCACCGTGCCATAGGTGTGAACAGTATTCTACGTGCGGCCGAACCTGAGCTTTATAGAGTAAAAGCCGCTGGTTTGGTGTAAAATAATGCTTGGCACGGTTAAGAACTCCAAGTTTTTTAGAAGCAAGTATAGCTTTTGCTTCGAGATGACTCCCAAACTGGACCTCATTAGAGATACTGGCACCCAGAATCTCAAGATTTAATGAAATGGGGAGAGAAGTGCTGGCAGGCACTTCTGCAAAATACCGAAACACGGCGACACTTTTTAAGGTGTTGGCATTTCACGGTAGACTCTAACAGAAGGGTGGTAGCAAGCCAGACGGAGTCCTTTTGGAATCCTACCACCAGCTAACTGGATTAGTCGCCTCTTACGACACGCTGCCCAGCGGCAGAGGGGAAAATAGTATTCTTTCTCCGTCCCCTCACTGATAAAATGTATCAGAAAAATCCACCACGTTGTAAATATTCTTCAAAACGAAATTAAAACGAGTAAAGTCATAATAATTTGTTTTTCACAAAAACAACATTATTGCAATTCATTGAGATGATCCGATTTATAAGACGTTGCGCTAAGTCACTTAAAGGTGACTCTAGAATTATTCTAGAGTAAATAAAATTGTTGTCTGCACAAATGTTGTTATGTAAATCAAAGTCTAAATTCATGTAAGCTTTATCTAAATTTGCATCGGGCAAAACAGCATCGGACATATAATAATAAAATATATCAATGAATCCGAACATGCATGACAAAACTACGATATCAGTGTAAAAAATGCTATAACATTAATTTGGGTTGTAAATGTGAATTTATATTTCTGAACACATGTGGGTGGACTGAAATTCTAAACATTTCATTTTATTTTAGCTTTGGCAAATGTAATAGCAAAATAAACAATAAGCTACAACATATAATAACATAGAAGGGCAGATAGATATTCAGCAGTAATTTAGGTTATACCTATTCGTATATGTTTAACAGTATGTTTTGTATACTCACACACTGTGGCTACAGATTCATATTATTGTAAACGTAATTGAGTATGTTATCGTAACATTACTCCATTAACATTAGCAAGGATTGTGGTCGATAAATAAGCTCCCGCTTGATACATGGAACCCATCAGCATTAATCGTTCTCACTGTATTGTATCTGATGCATTTCATTATTCATGACACACGTTTGCGATAATTATCTATCTGCAACAGAAGTTTTATGACAAGTGTGATTTTAGTATTGGATTCTTAATATGAAAAAGAATACCAATAGTTTAGTAGAAGTAGAACTTGTGCTAAGTTCGCCCGGAGAAGTATTGCCACCACACCTGGTAATCTGCCGCCAAGCAGTGATGCACTGGTGTTGCTGTGTTCCGGTGGAAGAGTGGGTGCCGGTGAAATTTCAGGCCGATGAGACGTAATATCCCCGTCTCGAGGTGATAGACGCAACGCAATGTGACTTGAGTCATCTCGTACTTTGGTGGAGAGGACTTGAGTTGTATTGCCATTGTCTATGGGCGGCGGTTACCATTTAACATCAGATGGGCCGTCAGCTCGTTCTATCACCTACATGATATTAAAAAAAACCGTAACTCCAGAATTAGGTGGTCCGTATCTATCTATACATTTTCATCTACAGCCACTGCATACATCAGATTAACACCTAGATGTGCGTAGATTGATAGCCGCTTCGGGAAACCTTATACTATAACCCTAAGACGAGGGCTGCCAAGCTTACGAAAAAAAGACTGAAAAAGGCATTAATAATTTGACAAAACTGACTAATTTTCTCTGCCATGAAAGGATTCAGGTCCTTATTAGAAGAAACTCGATTATTTAGATGATTACCTTTGGGTCGTAATGTGACACTCGCCCACACTGCTGTAGTTTAATATGTCAACACAATGACTCGAGAAACAAAGACCAAAGTGTGGGCCATTGTTATTATGATCTAATAGACGGAAGTCTCGCAGACAACCCCAAATATTAAATGGCGGCAGCCGAACTACCCGTTCGGGCCAATTATCAAACTTTGTGTCTTCACAGCAACGATGAGACACTTCTTAGCTTTGTTCGAGTTAGTCATGATTGAACTTTCATTATACAGCTGATAAATAAATGCAATTCCAGCATTGTTAGATAAACAAGTGAGGTATAAATAAATTTTTCTCCAATAAACAACAAAGTCTGACTGGCCTCACAGCTCAGCTGGTAGTAACCCTGCCTTCTGCGCTGCAGTTCATGGGTTCAATTCCCACCCGGGACAAACATTTGTGTGACGAATATAGATGTTCGTTCTGTGTCTCGGTGTTAATATGTATAATACGCATGTATTTACAAAAATATATAAGTATTAGAACAGTTGTCTTTCCCACGATACAAGCTATGCTTAGCTTAGGTATTTTGGAGCTAGATGGCGCTGTGTGAAATGTCCACCAATATTTATTTATATTATAGCTGTTGATCGCGGCTATCTGCCAGTGAAAGTCGCGTCAAAATCAGTCCAGCCATTTCAGCGATTAGCCGGAACAAACAGACAAACAAACAAAAATTATAAAAAAATTGTTTTGGCATATGTACCGTGTATACATCTATATGCACTTAGTTAAAAAGCGGTTATTTTAATATTACAAACAGACACTCCAAATTTATTTATTTCCTTAGATTGTGTCCTTTATCTGTTTTTTTTTTATAGTCCTTTATCTTTATCTGTATATTACGAAGTACGGAACCTTAAAATGAAAAATATGCTTTGCTGTGTAGTTTTCAGCGTAAAATATAGTATAGTAGTGTAGCTCGTTACAAACTCAGGTACAGACAGATGGATGATGGGTTTATAAATAAAGAGAAGAGACGAACGATTGATCAATTCAAACATCCTGTCACAGCTGAATATGAAACATAACTCCATCTGTTAGAACTCGTACTGTACATTGGATAAAACAGCGTATTTTCAAAACATTATACAAAGTTTTTGAGGAAAATATTCCAATGTTCAAAAAGTTGTAATACAAATGTTGTTTATTATACAAAAGTTACCCTTAAGATGTTGTTGGCATCTATTGATGAGAAGATCCTAGTTTTTAATTCTACTTTGACGCAAATCTTTGACACCCATGCTTCAATTCGACCTGTCAAAATGAAGCACTTGCCAGCCCCATGGCTAACTGACAACATCAAAATTTTAATACACAAAAAAGCCGTAAAAAAATGAAATATACGCTCTGTGCCAATGACGACAACAGAGATAAATATATTACTGCTCGAAATCACTGCAATACAGTGTGTAGGGATGCACAACGCCGCCATATCCATAGTTCTGTTTCAAATGCAGATCCAGCCAAAGTCTGGAAATTTCTTAAAACCCTTGGAGTTGGAAAGCCTCGTTATGAAAATGTTTCTAAAGATTTAGATGTGGATTGCCTTAATATTCATTTCTCGTCATCGTTCAGTTAATATGAATGATAAAATTAACACTTTAAGTCACCTTTCTTCATTACCAACTCCAGATTATCCTAGCTTTGTATTTGGTCAATTCACCGCATGTGATGTTAAAAAGAGCATTCTGTCTATTTCTTCTAACGCTATGGGTGGTGACAATATCAGTCAGAAAATGGTTATCCCAATCCTTGACCTACTGCTACCAACGATCTGTTACATATTTAATTTCTCCGCTACCTCTGGAACTGTGCCGTCTATCTGGAAGGAAGCTCAGATAATCCCTCTTCCTAAGAAATCTAAACCTTCTTCCTTCTCAGACTTTCGTCCCATTTCAATTATTCCTTTCCTTTCTGAAGACCTTTTAGTACACTCCCAACCACTCTTTAGCTATTAAATACTCTTTCCATCCCAAGGTTGTCTGGAAGAGATCGCTTTATAGCGATAAGACCGCCCATTGTACTTCTAATGTCTAAGTTTTTTTATTTTTTTATTACTATTTGTATAATGTATTATACAAATAATAATAAAATAATAATAAATAATAATAATAATTTGTATAAAATTTCTATGGTGTACAATAAAGCATTTTTATTATTATTATTATTATTGGCATATTATAAATTTCATATTTAATCTTTTATACATAAAATCAATAATTTTGTATACGAATCATGTATTTAAGGTTGTTTTGTGATAACAGTAGGTAACCACTGTTTTTATTCATTACTGACTCATCGGTTTCAAGCTGGCAAAAAGACTGCGATAAAAATTTGATACGCGTAATCGAACCCGTGCCAAAATAAGGTATAAAAATATTATTACTCCAGATATTTTCTCTCACGCGCAACCCATAGTCCAAAGTGCCCGCATGACGTTGTCTTTGTCCCAACGTCATATCTTATTTGCATTTATATACGTATTTTAAATTTTCCTTTTGAAGTTATTTTCTATTTTAGAACCTAAAATGGAATACTAGACTAATCTACTTTCACCGCCGAGGTCTGACGGCTTAAGCTCGTGGCAAAGGCACCTGATATTATCCTAAAGGGCAGATATAAATGTGGCTCAGTTTGTACGGGTTAGTATCAAGGACACAAAAATAATAACACTATTAACAATAGGCAAGCCACTTGAGACATAATATATTCTACGACAACTAAAATATAGATATACCCTGGAATAAAGGTAGACGTAAAAAACACTCACAACACTCACGGAGGGCCGAGAGCGACGCGGCATGCACGCCCCGCACCAGGGCTGCCACGTAGCTTAGTGTAGAGTACGAAACGATGAGTATTATATTTGTTGAAGAAAAATCACTTACAACATCGACACCCCTCGGCTTGAGTTCGCGACGAAGGCAGGCGGCAAGCGCGTCGAGTGCGGAGAGCGACGCGGCGTGCACACCTCGGACTGGCGCCGCCACGTGGGTCAGTATGGAGGACGCTAGAACGACGCGGCCCCGGGCGCGGCGGACTAGCGGCAGCATCACTTGTACCAAACGGGCAGGACCTGAATACATAATGAAAATTTGAAGAACCCATTTTTTATGGAGATCTAGCAGAGAGGTTACGGGCTAGGAGGTTAATGATCACCGACTATTTACGACAAAATATGTACCGCTGTGCCGGCGCTTGAGATGGAGATACGAGTATATTTGGCTTTTAAGGGATCCCATGTCTCAAGCTCTGGGGAAAATCACAGAAGAAAATTGGTTTCACTGTGAACATTACAAATTTTCAAAAAAGGTTTCCATAAGGACTCTGTGCTTTTAGGAAGTATTATATAATTACAGATATATGATCATTTCCATCTTCATCTTTCAGGGTGATCAGCTCTATGGGTGGCGGTTACCACTTAACATCAGGTGGGCCGTCACTTATATTACATAAAGAAAATCTTGAACGAAGAAACAACAACGAAATCCATTTGTCATCACTCACACGTTACTGCCTTCGTCAAGTCTAATTTTGTAAATTATATATACTTCAGTAATAAAGAGCTTTTCTCTTACAATCTTGTTTAAATTGTGTTAGTAAAAAAAACAAGGAAAATGCTAACATATAAATCAATACCTACAACGTAGCTTCGAAATTAATATTAAGCAAATATAATAATAACACGAGTAAATAAGCCGAAGCCATAATTCATATCTAGTCGTTCGTTATTAGGAACGGATAATTAGATTCATGAACAATAAACCACACGCGTTCTAAATTAAAATTCGACACAATGACATAAAGAATCTTTGTTCACGTTCCGCTGACAATAATGATATATTAAATTACAGATTTCTAATACATATCACTCAGGATATATTAATATTTCCAATATTCTTATTTTTGTATATATTTATATTATTATCTAGTTGTCTGTTAATAAATGGTTATTTTATTGTTATACTGAAAATGTAACTTATTATAATAATGAATAAAATAATAAAACTTAATATAAAAAGATCGTGTGTCGTAGAATAAACAGAACAGATGGAAAACAACATTTTCTAATTAAAATTTACATTTGAGAATTGCGTCAGTATTATCGTGACATATATTATACATAAATTATAGAAATCATAGAAAAATTTATTTACAGAAACAGCCAAACGGTTTTTTACACTCTGAATTTGAACTTGGTTAAATATGTGTTTAGAACCAGGGTTACAGCAATTTCTTGAGTGAATAAGTTGGAAAATTCATAAATACACTTTAGCTCAAAATAAAGTATTACTAGCGCCATCTATGGAATATCTGATAAGTTACCATGCTACGAAGCGTAGCAGTTTCGTAGCGTCGGCTTGTAGCACTTACCCAAAAGGTTTACATCCATCGCTCGTTTGATGACAGAGAATGGAACCCATTCTAGTTCGCCCAGTGCACACCAGGATTCGCAGTTAACAATGGCCCACAGCCCTTGCGCGCCCTCTGGCAAATGATCCACGATGTAGAGAGAGGCCGAGAGAATCTTTGGGAAGACGAAACAACCTTATTCAGAGAGGCAATTTTTGAGTGTCCACTAGGAAGCGCTGCATGATTAAGAGGGATGTATGCATATATTTTACTTAATATGTAAGTCGAAATATATTAATATGAAAAATTTCAAATTAATTATTATACCAAAATTAAATCAATTTTGTTCGACACAAAAAATTATAATGCTTGTAGAGCAAACAGTATAACAATGTTTAAAACATTCGTGGGCGTCTTAAAATATTTTCTTTTCGTTGGCAAACATTATTAATTAGGAGTCATGTACACCTTCAAATTGGTGTTTGCTGGGAGCGGTACATGTTCTAAACGAATTAACAAAAATTTAGGCACGCAGCACCATAACAGCAGTGAAAAATAGGTGGTCTCAAAAAATTCAAGCGACTTTATTATATTTGTAAGCATCATCCACATAGTATATTGTGAATTCAGGATACAAATTTCCCTACATATATATTAGGTTATGTATAATCCGTATAAAATTGGGGAGTTAGATGGATTAACCCTCTTAAATACTTAAATGTGAGAACAAAACTGGGAAGACTTTTTAACTTTGGTTCAACTTATATTATAGAATCCACGGTTATTGCTATTCCATCAGAAGACTTAGGACCGCTTAACTGTGCACGAAGTTTCATAATCATTTGGCTTACAAGTCTCAGTGTTATGGTACTTTTTTTATTTATTACCTCTCGCACTTTTATATTTAATGCCTATTAATTTGTGAGGTATTGATATTACGAAGTTTGGATTTAAACAAGTAAATTTGATATTTATGTTAGATTTTTTCGAGAATGGTGTTAAATTGAACACCGAATAAAGTACTTTAGTGAGTGAGTGAGTTTTTTAATTACTCATCGAGCAGATAGCTCACCTAATGTTAAGCAGACATATAAGACCCTATAAGACCAAATCTTCAAAATTTTCCATATCTACCTGTGTTTCCGAGGTAATGTCAAGCTGTAATGTATGTAATCTGCCTGAACAGTCTTCTTTAAGCATGTCAGCGTCGATGTTGCCAGATTTGTTCTGGAACCCAGCGAATACATGGTATCCCATATCATCGAGCCTCCTCGCCAGAGCGTTGCCCAGGACATTGTCACAGCCTGTTACTAATACAGCTTTTCCGGCTGCTGTCACCTGTTTTCAAAGACATAGTAAACATATAATTGAATGTATATAAAAAAAGAAACAGGTGCGTACAACAACTATGAATATGCTGCATTTTTTTTAAATCACGGCCTTCAGAAACAATCGAAGATTGTTTTTATTCCTACGTTATAATTAATTATATGACATCAGTGAATGAAGAAAGCTTCATTAAATATAATGCGAGCGGCGAAATGAAGTTTACGTCGAAAATGTACGACGACAGGTTGATGGATGTCCTTTATAATAATCGGTGACTGGATAATTTATTCAAGCATTTTAGTACTTGAGGTAGGAACGGGGCATGCGTGACGCTGCCACGCTCGAGGTTAACTATTTCAGGGCTCCTTGATCGTTAATTCTTAATCTCTAACTCTTCTCACTGTTCCAAGTCACGCACTAATCACAGTTTGCATAACATTGTCCTGTATACATTACTTCACAATCTCGGCAACGAACGATTCTATATAAATTCATTCTGAAAACATGCATTAATATCACCAATTCAAACAAAATTTGGAACTTCTTGCTTTACAATGTAACTTGTTTTTCTTTCTGCTATGCATATATTTATTTTATTCTATTTGCCATCTCTCTTAATACGGGGTTCGAGTGCTCATACGATTCGAAGCTGAGAAAACGTATGAATATTTTTATAATATAGTAGTGTCTATTCAGTAAAACATGACCATTAACCCATTTTAAATCGTACTTTCGAATGGATTGATGACACGAGTATGGTGGCTGGCACAATGGTACAATTGTTGCAATCTCCTTGGCAGTATGTAATGCGACAACGTCCACGAAGACATTTAGGGGCCAATATTATACAGTTTGATACAAAAGCAATTTAATGTGTGTTGTAGACGTATCTGAACGCGAGGAAGTGGTTCAGAACCCATGCTTTATGACGTCACACCTCGTTGCTGCCGGTTACTGAGCTCAGCTGCTGATCCCCTATATTTTATACGGTTCAGAAATTCTATCTGTAAGCCAGTATCGTATTTACTGTTCAGCGGAATTCTAGAACAAAATACTTTGAATATACTGGATTCCACATTTTGTTTTAAAAGTAGGTTACATTACAATATTTAATCTGAAATTATTTCGGACGCACCTATATGATAATGATTTCCTTCAACATCTGACCAAATTTGCCTATACTCTTGTATGTACTCTAGTATGGTAACGAACATTAATGATGGATGGATTATAAAATAATAAGCAATTTCTTGAGTATGTGTAATATTAAAATAAATTTTCTAAGACACAACGAATATTTTACTACAAACCTGAAAGGTTTACAATGTACTGAGGTATGAAGGAGATCGAAGTCCGTCCCCTGCCCGCGACAACGCCTGATCCGGCGAGTCAGGTACACCAATTCTCACGCTCACACGTATTTAGTTCGGTGTTGATTCCAGAGAAGATTAAATTATTATATTTTATAAACAATGCCTGAACAAGGCAAATAAGTCATAAGCACCAGAGTATATGTAAGACCTGTACAATGTGTTGGCAAATAAATGTTGTATTGTAATAGTCAACATCAGAAGTACTTGGTTGTAAAAAATAAATGTTTCAATAAATGTTCTAAATTAAAATACTTTGTCTATTATATTAGTTTATTTTTAATTTACAAGGTCTAAACTAGTAATAGATAGTTTTATTTTAATCTGTTTGAACGCTAGTAATGACGCTGTAATGTGTTTGAACTTTGTAGCACGGTCATCCGATGCCATTTTTGTCATGTCTTAGAGTACCAATATCTATAAAAAAGATATTACTAACTTAAGTAGAATTATATACAAATTTTTGCAATAAAACTTTTTCTATCCCCCTAACACCTTTGTCTGCATTTTTTTGAATATTTATTTTAAAACTTAAATGGTAAATAAGTAAAAGTATGTATTATCACATCCATATAAACTCTTCATAAAACATTCAACTCGCAATACAAAAAACAATATACTTTATGTTCAATTTCTTGTCGACGGTTGGAGCGGTAGATGCCTCGTAAAGTTATCCGAAAACAAAAGTTTCCAGCCAGTGCGTCCTACCTACCAAACATGAGCTGGCGCCCGCAAAAGTAACGTAGAAATAAGATGGATAAATGTGAGTCGTGTAAAATATGCAAAAGCGTGTGAATTTCGACGAAATTTTACCAAGAGACACTTCAACTGTTGTGTTATAAGATTTGTGTTCCATGATTTTGCATGATTTCTATTAATATTTCGGTATTATAGAGCTTTTGTAGCAGTGGAACTTATGGTAACTTCATCCGGGAAAGTACTGCCACCGCGCCGTACCCATTTCTACCACCAAGCAGTGGAAGGAAAAGAGTAGTTGCCGGTGAAATTACAATGAGGCAACCCAACTTCACATTTCAGAGTTACGGGGGCATATGATACAAATTGGGTCCTATCGTACCTAGGTAGGGGAGGACCCAAGTTGCTTTTGCTTGTTATGGGCAGAGGTTACCATTTCTGGTGGGCCATTTGCTCGTTCCGTGACTTTATCACATTAAAAAAAGTTTGAAATGGCAAGAAAATAAATCAAATTATGGATTTGGAAAGTTCTTGAGCAGTGCTCTTTCTCCTCAATAGAAAAAGTAACATAAAATAAAAACAATTTCAGCCAAAACAGAACCATTCTTGTAAATTTAAAAGGAATTACGAGTTTATTCATGATTTAAAAAAATAATGTTCTACGTTGGCAGAAATTTAATAATTACTTACTGTTAATTTTCAATGATTTCATTTTACAATGTTTTATTTTGTCATCACGCAATATTACTAGCATTCTATGTTAAAAACAGAGTTAAAATTTCGACTATACCCTTAATCCCACGCAACTCATTATGACGTTATTATTTAACTGGCAAGTGGAACTCCACTTGGCAGTTAAATAATGACTTCAAACGTCCAATAACTATTGGAACTGTGGCCCTCAGGGCTTACTCCTGGTGAGGTGTGCCTGACCTGATTCAGCTGACTGAAGTAATCACTTGAGACCGAGGCTTATAGACCGAGGATTATTTCACGTGACATACGTGTTGTGACTGAGACAGACAACGCCGCGCCGTGGGACATAGAGATAATATTGCTGTTACTATATAGGTAAGTACACCACTTCTACTTTGTCTCTACAAAATATTTTATAATTTAGTTTGAACTAGAGATTTGAATCTTCCATCACCATTTAATATAATTAGCTGAAAATGGAAGCTCAAAGTTACGCTAACAGCACGACGAAAAAACGATAAAACATCACGAATTTTATTATATTCAAATGTATTAGATTCCCAATTTACCAACCTCTTTCTCAGTGGATTTCCGATGACGTTAACGCCAAAGTTATTCGTTGAAACCGTTGTGTAGGTAGCTACTGAAATTACTCACGCAGAGATTTAATTTATTCGGAGCGCAAAAAGTGTTTCTATAAAAAAGCTGATGAAAGAAGAAATAAAAGTATTTTCTGATTAATCCATAAATTGTGTGATCCCGCTTTTGATGATATTTTGCCAGTGTTTGTGCACAGAGAAAAGGCACTGAGTCGCCCAGAGCGGTTGTTATAAAGCTTCCCGCTCTTTTGGCACTTAATCTGTATCTAGTGGATGTCCATGACCGGGAAAAGAAAGCGTGGGCGTTAACGACTATCATAGAGAATCCTTTATCCCATATGATGTGAATTTTAATGTTCTCGGAAAACTTTCTCAGTAGACTCATGTCCTCTTTGTGTGCAGTCCTATTAACGGATAGCGCATTATACGAGTATTTATTAGATCAGGCAATTTATTTGTTGGGATATATTTTCAGTTTTAAACATTATCAAAAGAAATAATGCACTAGTGAGCACTTGGAATATATGTGCGTACGTGCTACGTATTCGAAACGGTGAAGGATGACATTTCTGACAATGGTATGTTCTCGAAGAAAACGAAAAAAAGTGAAGACATTGTGCTTACGTCTTGCCAATTCTGATATGAGTACTCGCGATTGTCAAAGCGGAGTTGTATTAAAAAGTCTAGAAAAATTAAAACCTTCAAAGTAGTTATGTAAATAAATGTGTAGGGGCCCTGAGCCAAAACCGAAAAACTCTGATCTGAATTGGCCTTTAAGCAGCAGTTTCAGGACACCATGTATGTAAAGTTAATTGAATTGCTCTGTGGTTGGAGGTAATTCTTTATTATCAATACTTGGAACAGTTACACATAAAACGGAAGTTTAATTTGTTCCACGCAAGAGCGAAACAGGCAATATGAATATTCATGAGCCTTAATAATGTTCGCTAGCTGCTTCTTTATAGAATCCAGGGTTATGAGCTCCTTCATATGGTAATTTTCAGCCGTGAACATATTTACATCTTTGCTTTCGTACTTTATTACTCGCGTTTAGGATGCCATTTAATTTGGGGTGAAATTTAATGGCTGAGATGGAGATGTTTTGTCGGTGGGTGTGTTATTTGCGTTTACGTAATATACTGATATGTGTTGTATGGTGCAATGATGTATTTATTATTAGCGTATATTATTAAAGTACACTTCATGAATATTCCGGTCATATTAGGCTCAAATTAGATGTAAAATTAGGTGTTATATCGACCTTCATCTCATTTTACTCAGGTTATATGGATTCCATTGCAATTTTGTGAGGAAGATGAAATACTGCAGGAATTACGTAAAGCCTTGATATGTGTGGTGAATATAAGCATGCGCCAGTAAACATGGCACAATCGGTAGAGTAATATGGATGACTTTATAGCGTAATATTTTATTTTTGAGCATGATCTACTAATCTTCTACTACTATTAGGTACTCGTGTCGCAAACTCTCACAATCCAGTGTGGTCAGTGGACAAAGTACGCCTCAAAGAGGCTCTTTTTGTATATGATCGATATGACTTCGAACTTGTGATTCCAGGGCATGTCAGTTTTCTCAGGAGCATTTTTGAAGCGTAAAATGTTATTATTCCTCATCTAGATTTGAATAAGCAACCTTCGAATTGAAACTTAGTGTCTTTACCACTGGGCTAAATCGTTCTCAGGAAGCTTGAGCTGCAGCGATACATCGGAAAAAAACCGTACTCGTAGAACGATGGTAGGGCATTTTCTAATACTTCTTAAGTCTGGCTAGATTGTCAAGTCAAAACTGTCACCAATCCATCAAAATATGTTTCGGATAACTTAAGGTAATGTTCCTTATCTAGGCGTTCCGAAGCGCAACCATCGACTAACATAATCACTAAACATATATGTGATCAACGTTGCCCTTTCAGATAAAAAACAACTTACCTGTAAGTTATGGTAGAACCACAGCGATCCGACGATAGAAATAGAGAACCACAAGAAGAGAGTGAAGACTGACACCTGACTGATGTGCAGTGCGTTCAAAATCGTCGAGAGTACGACAGCCACCGCATGGCACAGTACTATAGGTAGAGCACACCGGTCGATTATGTCCCATGGCACCTCCTGAAAATAAAGTATTGCTGACACATCATCGATTTTGTGAAAAAAGTACGGTATTATGGCGTCTTCTGACATAGATCAATATAAAACTGTCAGGTTAACCCTTACATTATTTTACTTTACATTATTTATTACATACAAAGTCCGCTCGGCCGCAGTCCCAAGCGTGAACAAACTAGTTAAAACATAAAACTGAAATATCAGGAATGCAAACGTTCTGATCAAATCAAACTCTTCTTTATTTGAACAACATACAATAATGTATAATGTTTTCGTCCCAAATCCAATTATAAATGAAAACCGGAATTCGTGATAACATCTCATATTATGATATGAATAATCTATCATCGACCATGTATTTTGGAACGGATTTATTGCGTCATCTGATTCTAAATTAACGAATATGAATATGAAAGTGTTCTTCATAGACTTGAGTTTTTTTATGAATATTGGCAAGTTCAATCCTGTACGTGGTTGAAATTATTAATAATTACTTTATTATTTTGTTACTGTGTCATATTGATATTTTACTACTATCCTATCTCCTCCTAACGCATCGGCGTTAAGACATATTGAACAATGACCTCATTGTTAAACCTAAAGTTCACTTAAAGGAACACAACATTCATTACACTTGAATTTTTTTATTGTATTTTTGACTTAGTCTATAAGGGGTTTATACACACGAAAAGCTATATCACGTAACCTTTAGGCTCCCGTAGGCTAAAAGGTAAAGTTTGATAAAACACAAAATATTACATATACCGTTTTTTAGGAAATGTTTTATGTAAGTGACAAAACGAGCAGATAGGTGTATATTATGGTGCTGTCATAAATGAAGTCGTTTAAACGGGGGTTTTTCAGCAGTATTTCTCTAAAAGGTATTTTTGCCAGACACATATATAAAATTTTAAAATATATATACAAAAATCTCCACAAAAGTTACTTAATTTACCTTAAAAGTTTCTCCTCATAAATCTTAACACTTGATTACACTTGAAAAATTTCGTCAGATTCTCTACACAGACTGCGCATTAAGCGGGATATTGCCCATAACAATAGCAATACTACTCAGATCCACCTCTACCGTAATGAGAATGTAGAGTTAACAGTCACACGTATTATGCCCGACACTCTTTAGCGCCCGTTCCAGAGTAATTTTTGTTTGTACCTATTTCAATAAGATTTTATAAGAAAATATTTTTTCCTAACAAGATTTTATAATAAAACTCTGGACACCATCCAACGCTATAGTAATATGAAAATAATCATTCCAACGAGCTAATCTTGTTTAGTTATGGGGATTTTTGGGTCACCTTCCGGCGACATTATCAGACCCCCTCCCCCTGCATGATCATCGGCGTTATTTATATATGCCAAATTTCAGCTCCATCTGACACAAAAATGTTCTTGAAAAATGGATTAGAACTTTTGAATCATAAAGACACGAACGCACCAACTTGTAAATAAAGAACTTTATATCTTTCATGAAAATGAAATAAATCTTATTTCAACGCTCTAAACTATTTGCAAATGTCTCAAGTTTTTTTATAACTATCTAATCTATTTTTTTAAGAAACTTCTTCTCTTAATTTCTTTAGGAACAGACACATGTAATCACAGGCGTATGAAGATCATGTGCTATGATTTCATTGGACAGAAATAAAGCAATGCGAGTGCACTGCTCTGCTCTTCACTCGGCGGAAACAGGTCGGTATAACTTTCAAGCAATGTATAAACAAAGATTATTTAGTCTTGTATTCTTTGAGAAATGTTTGTACTAAACTTTTATTTTACACAAAAACTTTTGGTAAAAAGAAAGAAAGAAGATAAATAACATTTCGCCATAACTTTTCATTTGAACATTTCGTGTGAATACAATTATGTTTTTCCTCACTCACAAATAGTCAAAATTTAAACTTCATAGCGTCTAAAATATTACTGTATAGGAAAATAAAATACAAATACATTTTTGTTTCTAAAATATCTAACGTCAACGAATTCTTACTTGCGTCACTATGTTGCGTCCTTATCTACAAGTAAATGTATGTATGTACGTACGTTTTACACACATCGACTTGTATTGCATATCTAGATACATGTATAGGTAATTCCTTCGGAGAGGGTAAAGGTTAAAGGTAGGCTACACATATAGTTTATTAAGGCCACGTTTATGACGCTGGACATTTATTGAGTGTCCTTGTGGCCATCTTAAGTACTTATATATTTATTATTAGGTAGATCACTTTGCGGTAAAATCAATTTCGACTCTGATAGTATTCGTAGACATCAAAATTCAATAAAATATAAATTAACGAATTCATAGTCACTTATAACCAATTATATTATAACGGGTCGATTCACGTGACATCTGAATTGTATTAATGTAATAGTACGAGAGCCCACGTCCAAAATTTTTGTCCCATAGCAATACAGCCAAAACAGCATCATATTGATATATTTGACTATCCTGAACTCGAAAATACCCATATCAGAAATTTTTCGCGTATCGTTGGACCTGCCGAATTTCCAAAAATGTTAAAAAAAATAATGCACTGTAATTTAAGGTATTTATTTATTCACAGCAATCTGTCTGACTTTAGGACTGCAGTTGAATGATAGCTGTAAGATATCGAAAACATGTTTTTCAGAAGTAAGTGTAGCACGAATACGGGTGATCACTTAAAAAAAAAGTAATAAAGCCATCAGCCGTTGACTAATTATTACTACTATTACTAACCTGTGATTGTGTCTGTGGGTTCTTTATGAGGGAGCCGCGCCTGGCGGACGGCCGCCGATGCATCGACGGGGCCGTGATGGAGGCGCGCCGGGTCACGTCGCCGGCTACCATCCTGAAGCACTGCGCCCCACAACTTCACTGGCAACACTGTTAATTGTCACAATCTTAATATCAGCAGAAGGAGCTTGCTTTGCTGTCGTGAACACTAAACCCAAGGTGTGCTCAACAGCTGGGACGCTCGGTCGCAAATAGAAAGTGCAAGCGGAGTTATATGTCGCGGTTTGTCGACATAGTGGGCCGCCCGCCGGACACGTTTATTTTTATCGGGAGACAGTTACTTCAACCTAGTATATACTGTGCCAGTTTTATATAAATTCGGGTAGATGTGTCGACTTGTCAGCTGTTAGACACTAAACGCAGCAGAACTCTCGCCAAGTTCGGAAGTACTGCCACCATGGCCATTTCTTCCACCAAGCAGTAACGCGTTCGCGTTACTGTGTTCCCGTTTGAAAGGTGTGGTTGCCGGTGAAATTACAGGCACATGAGACATTCCACCTACACGTCTCATAGTTACGGGCGTATACGATGCGACTTGGGTCTTGTCGTACCCAGTAGGGTAGGCCTTGTCGTACCCAAGCCGCATCGGTTGTTATGGGCCTAGGTTACCACTTACCACCAGGTGGGCCGTCGGCTCGTTCCGTAAGTATATCGCATAAAAAAACCTTAAATGTTTGGAAACTCCAATAAGTGAAATCAAATTAAAATCTTTATTTGCAGTTTATGTCAGTGATTCGTAATTATCTGAGAGAATGGTTTTCTGAATTGGTGTTCTAATGGAAATGAATTCTTTTTAGGCGCATTGTGCCTATTCTTGAAGTACATGTAGCCAAATATTTTTATATCTAAATTTATAGGTCATATAATTTGTTATAACGCGAGTGGAATTCTTATTTACGGATGTGCGGTTCACTCGTAAATCCTAATTTAAACCGGTTGCGTATAAACACTAGCAAAGATGAACGTGTAGGAAGAGCTCTCATCTCATCTCGCTCACCTCTCGTTTTGTTAGCTGTCAGTTGCTGTGGTCACGTCACTTGTATTTAGTCAAATGGGCCATCCATACCCGGCTCTATGTGAAATGTAACATTTAATTCATTAGCTGCCATATAATATTATACGGTATATAATAATATTATTATATACACATACAACGAACTGAGACTTAAGGGATTATATGTGTTTTTTATTTTAACAAAACTTGTTCTCGTTTGGCAGAAAATGGAATAAATGTCGCACATCTTGCCGGGAACAAAGCCCTGCTAGTAATGATCAAATTTGTTTGCAAGATGACGTTTGGAGAAGTATCCTAGTAATATATGTACGAGTATCTATGACGCGCAATACCCATAGCCAACAAAAGCGAGCTCAAATAAAAAAATAAATGTGAGCCGTCACGGGACGCCTGGCAGATGTGAAACATCGACATTATTTTGTAAGAAACTAAGTACCCCATCACTAATAATGTTTATGATTTGTCGTAACCTTGAACGGACCAATCAGCGCTCATACCGTGGCGACGCGTCGCCAAGCCAGAAATCGGTTTTACGTGCGGCTATAGATGTTTCACATCAAAAATCGCACAGGCACCTATTTATTTTTCGTTTAATCATAGGGATATAATAATTTTTGGTCTGACAGTACGTAAGTTCTACGAGAACCCAAGCAGATCTGTTTCCCTGCTCTGAGAACATTTAATGTTGACACTACATCATTTAAACGAACACGTCAATACCGCCCAGGTACCAGTCCAGCCTTGTCAGGGGAGAAGCAAACGAGAGACTCTAGGTGAGAGAAGGTCCTTTATTTCATGAAATATGTACTTAGTAACGATTTCATAAATTTAGATTTATAACTAGGGAGACACATAAATAGATTTATGTGCGCAATACCACGTTCTCAAAACGGTGAAGAAAAACATCGTGAGGAAACCGACATGTTTTAGAACTAAAAATTCGAAGACATGTGTCAAGTGCACGAAAGGAGCCTCTTTGAGGCGCATTTAAAATCCTTTCACCACACTAGTTCGAGAGAACCAGTGACTCGAATAGAAAGAAAGAATATTTTTTTTTACTTTCTTTATTCGCCTCATTATTGCATTTATTTCATCTTACTGTTGTATAATATATAAGATGGAAGGTACTAAGATTTCGCATTAATTTGTTCATAATATAATCATGAATAAGTTTGTCATATTTCCTTAATTTACCTCTCCCATTTCCTTTGAAGTCGCTAAAGCGCTAAAACACAAATTGCGCCGCTGACATTCAGAATTATTATAATATCTTATTTCAACTTTCTCTCCAAAGCTTTTCTACGCCGTGAAAACTTTCAAAGCTTGAAGACATATCCATTAATAAGTTCACAAACATGCAGATAAAAATTCCACCAACTTATTGAATTGAAATAACTGGGCAAGTTTACCCAGTTACTTGAACTAAGCTGTTTAATGTGAATTGGACCTCAAGGTCTGAGGTTTAACACCGTAATCTATACATATAATAAAATTGTAGAAAAGTGGTGTCTGTACAATCGAAATATATAAAAAAAAGTAGCAGGGGTTGTTATTATATCGATGCCGAACCCGAAATTGTAATTAATATTTTTTTTGTCTGTTTGTCTGTTTGTCTGTTTGTCTGTGTGTTTGTGCACGCTAATATCAGAAACGGCTTATTCGATTTAGATACGGTTTTCACTAATATATTGTAGTAAGCTTCACTTAACATTTAGTGTTTATTTCATGTCAATCGGTTCATAAATAAAAAAGTTATGTCAATTTAAAGAATCACGGCGAACATTTTTAACGTACAGAGTACGCGTACTACACGCCTCGCGCCTGAGCGTCCGTGGCTTTATAAAGCGCGCTGAGAGCCGCGCCGCTGCGCTGCCATAAGGATTCAGTTATTCAAAATATGCTGCCCGAAAAGTCACTATTCCACGCGAACGAAGTCGCGGGCACAGCTAGTAGCTAATATAATTGCTCATTACATTAGAAACAATTACATCTAAACATGTTCAATAAATTAGCACTTATGGTATGCTTAACACTAATCACTAGCGCCAATTTATTGGATTTGGCGATGGAGCTTACATGATATTGTTTCCAACCATTACTAATTTGGAAGTACTCATTAACATAAGTAATACAAAACTGACCATATACGATTAATATTTAGTTCTTATTTTTTTTTTTTTTTTTTTTTATGTGATACAGTTACGGAACGAGCCGACGGCCCACCTGGTGTTAAGTGGTAACCTCTGCCCATAACAACCGATGCGACTTGGGTCCTCCCTTACTAGGTACGACAAGACCCAAGTCGCATCGTATGCGCCCGTAACCCTGAGACGTGTAGGTGGAATGTCTCTTATGCCTGTAATTTCACCGGCAACCACACCTTTCAAACCGGAACACAGTAACGCGAAGGCTTTACTGCTTGGCAGCAGAAATGGGCATGGTGGCAGTACTTCCCCGGACGAACTTGGCGAGAGTTCTACTGCTCTTATCTATTTTAGTTAGTTCCTCTAATCCTCTAATTTTGTTACTGCGGGTCCCTACATTTGACAAGCAAGGTAGTCCTGACTGTGACTGAGATGTGTCATGACTTCAATATCCTTTCCCACACCCTTTTTTGGGAACCTGGTATTAAGAACACACATTTTTTTGAAGGGAAAATGCATTGGTATGTTTTGTATTTGTGTTTGGGTCAGTGACGAATAAGCTAATTGAATTTGACAAATGGCGTGAGAACCCTATACTTAAACTTATTATGTTACATGAATCTTTGGTGTAGTACTATTTCAGGCGGTTATTTCTACGTCTATTAAGGAAATTTAGAAGAAATCCATACCAGTCTGGCGATATCAACGAAAATTGGCTTTATTCCAAAAACCTACGCAAATCCATGAGTTATGTTGGCTGGAGTAAGATTCCGAAAGGTCAATTCGATGGAAGTGAAATTTCATTCATAGAATCATGACTCATACAAAATAATGGAAAATATAATATTTCATTTTCAGGGTAAACTCATTGAGAAACTCATCCGACGCCATTAAAAAGATGATTATAATATGTTACTCAATTATTTATATTTAATTATGTATATATTAGGTTTACCGATTGGAGCATCACAGGCGTGATGATGATACTCAATCCATTTATTGCTTATAATAAATAATAAATAATATTTCCTACGATGCTACAGAAGATATTATGCGTTTTGTTTCATAACTGATTATTTGATGTATTTATGATATTTGGTGGTAATGAATGTACTCAAGACGTAAAATGCAAATGTGGTGAATGTATGAAAATATTCTATTATCTTGTTTTTTTTAGTTTTTTTATGTGTACAGTAAGATAGCTCTTCCTTTCTTAAATTAACATTTAATGTTGGCCGTGGCAATCCTTAAATATTCCTAGGTACAGTAAATCCAAAAGTGAGGTCTTCACGATACAGGCTTTGCCTAGTGTAAAGACCGCAGAATAAATAATAGTTTGTTGAATGAAATCAGCACAACAATGTGCATGTTTTAGGTATAACTACTTAATTATTGTTAGCTCCTGGTCGTTTATTCAGTTTATAATTTTTTTATTCTTTAAGATAGTTTAAGGTAACGACGTGTGAATTGAAACTGGATGGGTAAAACATACACCACACACACACACACACACACACACACACACACACACACACACACACACACACACACACACACACACACACACACACACACACCACACGCATACAAATACACACACGAACAAACATAGTTATCTTTTCATTAAATGATCTGTTGTATAAGTTTATCACTGTCGTCGATCAACCAAATTATAACGATCCGTAAAATGTAAATCCTTAATTGGCTTTTATTTAGAATATAAAAAAAACATGTATTTATTAGGAGCTGTGGATTTGTATTATAAATAAATAAATAAAAATAAATAAATTGTGCTGCAAATAAAATATTTTTCATTTTTCAATTTCATCTTCATAAAGTTTTGTTTGTTTACACGATGGGTTTCACATTATGGACCCTTTCGAAGATATTGCAATAGATAGATAGATAGATAATACTTTATTGGCCACCATACATGGAAATTTCGTAAAGCAATATTAATTATGGAACCAGGCCGACGTTTTCTTAAATAGTATGTAGGGAGGAAGTAACTACATAGATAGTGTATGTTTTAGGACTAGATTTATAGTATAGAATATATTAGAATATATATTTTACTATATTCTGATTACTTGCGAAGGGATATGAATTTTAATTAATCAATTGTTTCAATAATTATTAATTTCTTAATTTTTTTTTGTCAATAGATGATATATGATGATCCGCAAAAAGGCGAATATAAACTTCTTTAGACGCAGTAACTATAAACATATTTATCTATCTGCATATAAAAAAGTCTACATTATATTTGCTAATTCAACCACAGCAATTTTATGGATTCGTGTTTATAAAAAATTGGTTTCATCTTTCTTCCAAAGAAACAATACTTTTCTCTACCCTACTTTTCAAAGTACATGTTACGAGGGCATTCAAAAAAACAATACCACAATACCCTTTGTTTTCTTTTGCATTGTGAATAATGTTTAACAAAATATATTTCGTTAAGTTTTGCTTACTATTGTTAAAAATTGTATACTCTGACGGAGTTTAACTTAATTGTAACTTTGTGTGGGTTCGGTCATGACATTTCCTGTTGGTTTGTTATTAAGTATTTTCAATAGCCGGCGTTAAGGAAAATGAAGTGATTCAAACAAACATAATAAAAACTGTTGAATTCATAATTAGAAATAGTTTTAAAAGCCCTGAGGCGCTATTCTCGGTCCAATGTGGGACTTACCTACCTAATCGTATTACCTATATATTGCTAAAACAGAACTAACAGTAAATTAATAATTATAATGAAATACCTAAAATAATTTTAAGTTCTTAAGAGAGAGAGAGAGAGAGGGTTCTAAAAATTATTCACGGGCATAATTTGGCTCAGTATGAAATGCCATAACATAGTCGGAATTTTTAGCACTTCATGCATGATCTCTTTCAGACTGATTAATTCAGTTACAAACTATTTATAGACAAGAGAAATATGTTGAACTTAGTTCTTCAATACCTAATATTTTGTAACACAAAGAATTGAAACGTTCTTAGTTTCACATATTTGAGAATATAGTTTAGTTAACAGTTTTTATATCGTACATACATACACATGAAAAGTACATTTGAAAAATAACACCAAGCCCTAAAGACAAACCCAATGACAAAGTTGTTAATTCACTGCTTAGCAATGTAAAACACCTTGTTACCACTGTTCACCTGACAGCAAAACAACCTGGTTTTATGACATGTATGCAGATAATCAAGTTTGTACCGGATTTCGATTAGTTGCGTATGCGTCGCGTCCGCGTAGAACGCACAGGTCGGTTCAGGAGGGCCTGCGAACACCCACTGCACTCGGCTGGCAGCGCCGCGCCCACGACCGCCCAAAATTAAACTCAAGCGCATCATTATTTATTGCCACGTTTTCTTCGCCGCTCTAAAATCTACTACTCGGCGAGACCGCGAGAAATGTTTTTGGCAAAATGTTTCCCATTAAAACATTGCTGTTTATTGTATTTCGAATACTTCTCGTACCATTTATATATCATGACAGTTTAAATTACTCGCCTTTAATTGACTGTAAAGTTTGCATTTGCTGTAAGTGTGAACGTTTGCTAAATGATTTGTAGGGAAAGACAAGTGTAAGAAACTTGCAACATGTTAATATGTCCCGAAAGCTAAATGTTTTATTGTTGTCGACAAACGGGAATAAATATAGTCACGAGAATAGACGTATTCATATATAGAAACTTCGACGTACCGTTTTACACAATCCAGTAGTGCAGATATAGGGTATGTTTAAATTTGCCGAAATAATATACGATCACAGCTGAGCTGACGTAGGTAAACTGTTTGTGCTTTGCATCTATTTGTAATAATATCAATGAATAAACTATCACTTTAGTCCAGTGATCGATGCTTACTTGTATATCTAATCATGATCATTGATTCGCACAGGGTGTTTCCAAATTGGTTTTCTTCCTTATATTTTCAATTTTCTACTTATTGACGTTTTCAAGCTCTTCTTTATGAATATGAAAATGACTATGGAAATAAAGTTTTCAATCGTCTTTTTTTGTTGAGTTGTCTTGAGACGCATACCAAGGGTTGTGATGTCATCAGCTTGTCTAAAAATCACATTTATTATTATGAGCCTGTGCTGTTAAATTGTTCAGGAACGACCTTTTGTATAAAGTTCGCCCTTTCATCATTTTTCTGGGTCTATCACAAAGCATTCCTGTTTTCACTGAGCTCTAGTTTATAGGAATTTCTTCTCATAGATCGTCGAGCTGTTTTAGATTTGGAGCACAGCAATATACTGCCCTCCATCGCATGATGGCAGTTTATGGTTTAACATTTATCAACTTTCGAGTCTATGAAGTAAGAATGGAAGGATTAATATGTCTATGATTTTACCCTTGAGAAAGGTTTCCCTTCATCGATCCCTAGACTCTTTCAGGCGTATCACGGGGAATGAGACTATTTGGCCGCCGTAAATTTACTCATAGACGTAGGTACATCACATCACCGATTGCGATTGCGATTTTGAGAGCGTGGTGGTCTAGCGGTAATGACCCCCGAGTTTCAAATCGGAGGTCGCCGGTTCAAATCCCGACATGCACCTATGAGTTTTTCGATTGAAAGATTTATGTGCGCAATACCACGTTCTCAAAACGGTGAAGGAAAACATCGTGAGGAAACCGACATGTCCTAGAGCTAAAAATCCGAAGATATGTGTCGAGTGCACGAAAGGAGCCTCTTTGAGGCGCACTTACAATCCTTTCACCACACTGTTCGACAGAACCGGTGACTCGAAGAAGAAGAAGAATCACTTTATTAAGATTTATTAAGACATGGAAAATAATATTTGAAGACGATAAGAATAAACTAAATAAATAAATATTAGACATTTCCTTGCGCTAGCCCCAAATTAAGCATAGCTTGTAGGTACTATGAGAACAAGACAACTGAAAGAATACTTAAATACTATTTTGTAAATACATACATATAATACAAATAATACCCATATGTAGAACAAACATTTGTGTTCAACATACAAATGTTTATCCTGGGTGGAAATCGAACCCACGACCTAAAGCGCTGAAGGCAGAGTTACTACCAAGTAAGTTTTGAGGCCACTCTAGTAATTTCAAGACGATGAACAATTAGTAAATTTTGCTAAGTGAGCACTGAGCAAAATATGTAACGTTTTTGTTTCAAATTGTATTCAAATTTAATTGTTACCAAATTGTACTAAAGGAAAATCACGTAACGTTTTCATGAATTTTGTCATAAATAACCTAAAGTTCGTACGAAACTTAATCAAGTTGCCAAGTACAAAATTTATCTTCAGGAATATTATACGACATCAAGACTGTTTTCTTCTATGAAATCAAAGTAATCCCCAAAACTTAATAAGGTAGACTCCAAATAACTAGTCAAAATTATCCAATAGCTATAAATAAAAGAGAATAGAATGCTAGTACTCACTCCGTCGGGCCTATTACTTTAATTGGACTCAGCTGAGCGGCCATGTTCCTGCAGTCAGGCTTCAGTCAGGTGTACTGAATCCAAATCAAGCAAAGGTTTCATTTACAGTTAGAGTGGGGAGACTGCAAACTACAGGGAGTATTATGAAATGCATTAATATTATTAGATATATGTATTCAGTATGCTGATAAACACGGTTTGAAATATAACGATAAAAAGACAAAAATACTTATATTTAAGTATAAAAGAGGGCCGGAGAGGGTTCCTCCAGTATTATTAAATGGATCTCCAGTGAGGGTTGTAAGTAGTTTTAAGTATCTGGGGCATATTCTCACTGAAGACCTCAGAGACGACGAGGACATGGAGAGGGAACGGCGAGCTCTGGCCGTGCGGTGCAACATGCTCGCGCGGAGGTTCCATAAATGTAATGATCAGGTCAAACTCACTTTATTTACCACTTTTTGTCAAAATCTCTACACATGTCAACTTTGGATATCCTACAACAGAAAATCATATAGCACACTTCGGATACAATATAATAACGCTTTTAGAATTATAATGAGAAAACCCCGGTATTGCAGTGGCTCATGGCATGGGCATGTTTGCCGAGGCCAGAGTTCCCGATTTGTTCGCCATCCTCCGATCCCGCATCGAGTCCTTTTGCTCTCGTTTGCGCGTCAGCGATAACCTTATTTTGAAAGCTGCTGCCGAATGCCCGGATAACAGTTTCTTCAAACACTGGCTAGCGGTGCACCATGATGTTAATCATAAATAATATAATAATTTATTGTAATAATGTGTGTGATATTGTGTATTTTTGTATTTTGTATTTTGTAATATGGACTTGTTCCGAAATAAAATTTATTATTATTATTATTAAAAATTGTGTTCACACACGTTCAACCTACGCGGGCCAAAGGGCAACCGTTACCTACGGCTTCAGCCGCAATCAACAAATTCAATATCCAACAAAGTGGAAAAATACTGATCCAGCGGACTGAAAATTTCTTATGCCCACGTCTTTTAGAAGTCTGCTAGAATGTGTCCGATTTATGTTTTCTGCTCTTTTCTGTTCACATTTCGTTGATTATCCGAAACAGTCACAATGATTTGATTCAGACGAATAAACCAGGTAATTGTGTGAAAGTATACGCTAGTATAGGCTAATGTAATTAAGTAAATAAATGCCTTTACTGATCATTCAGTTTTGCTGGTCGAGATTAGCCGTTAGCCGGTCCGATTATAATTGTGGGTGAGTGTGTCAGAAGTAGGTGAGACGTGCGTCGGATCGACCGGGACACCGCGAAACACCGATTGAATCGGTGCCAGGCGCCGAACTACCAAAATAATTTTCAATCCACACTCATCAGTGACCGAATACTCGCGATATACTCGCAGATATTGGAATTAGATCGTGTGATTTACCAGGCGGAATACGAGATAAATTAACTAGTAGTTAACGTATTCACCGGGCAGCGATTACATAAATAAATATCGGTGGTCATTTCACTCAGCGCCATCTTGCCCCAAACTGGTTGTACTATGAGAATGAGATAATTCAAAGTGAATTATTTGTAGCTTAAGTGAGGTGTTTTATCAGAGAGGATGTAAAAAGCTCGCAAAAAAATAAAAAGAAAACATCGAAAGAAAGCCGGAACTAAGTGCTAGAACGAAAGAATCAAACACATGTAAGATCTATTTTTTTTTCTTCTATCCCATTATTAGTAGCCAACGCACTCATGCTATTGAGAGTAGGCCAGTATCACTGCATTGGAAACTTTAAAAGGGTGGAACCACAAACTATCTCAAACCGACAAGAGTGTCCGCAATCTCTCTCTCTCTCTCCGATATGAAGTCCTCGTAACCTTTAACTCTTTCTTCTCTGATATAAAAATCTTTATTGCGGCTATGAATAATACAGGCGATAAAATGAGCGTTTTGTGTGGACGCAAACATATTTATCTGAATAAGACAAAACAGTGGCTACTGAGGAAGACATTTAGGTATGAGAAAGTGTAGGTGTAGGTAGGGTGACGTTATCTGGACAAAATCCAAATGTCAGCAATATTATTACAAAAATGGACCCCAAATAAGTCGTACTTACCTAGTATAGGACCGGAGGAAACAATAATTTCGCGTATTATGTTAAGCAGGTTAAACATTTCCAATTTCCTGCCATTTTTACAGATTTGTAATATAAGATACTAAATCAGTTAAATAATTGTCAGTATTTTTATTATATGCTTTCAGTGTGGTCTAAACTGGCTGTCATTGAAAGGCATTATCAAAAGCATCATAAAACAGGTAGCGCTAAGGAAACGGGAGAATATTTATTTGGATAAACTTTTACTGATTTTTTGCTTCGGTACAAAGAAATTTTTAATACTTTGTGACGAACCAAGGACTATAATTTTTGTTCCATGATAACATGCGCGGGTCGATTCTGATCAGCACTGGCAGGTTGGCTCAGGTTGCCTGCTTACTACGCCCTAACACTAGCGGAATAACGTGTTTACTGCAGTATATATATTTTACTGTTTATTATTCGAGAGCGTCGTGGTCTAGCGGTACTGACCCCCGAGTTTCAATCCGGAGGTCACCGGATCAAATCACGACGTGCACCTATGAGTTTTTCGATTGAAAGATTTATGTGCGCAATACCACGTTCTCAAACCGGTGAAGGAAAACATCGTGAGGAAACCGACATGTCCTAGAACTAAAAATTCGAGGACATGTGTCGAGTGCACGAAAGGAGCCTCTTTGAAGCGCACTTACAATCCTTTCACCACACTGGTTCGACAGAACCGGTGACTCGAAGAAGAAGACTTTATATTTATATATCAATTATATTATATATCGTTTATATATCGCTTCCGTAGTCCGGGTAGGGTGTGTTCCAATCATGTAGTATAAGGGCCTCTTGAGATTTCTGTCCAGTGTTCGGACATATTCCTAACATGGGACGATGTTTAATTTCAAGGGATTACTTACACATACGTGTCCTATATTCTATATGAATTAATTTGTAGCAATCATGTAACCAAATGAAGCTGAAAGGAGCATACTAATAGGTATTTGTTACAACTACTTGTGCTGTGGCGATGAATTGCGCTCGTATTTTACAAGGCTCTTAATACTAGTGCGGATGATTTCGGTGTGCAATGAACCATACATTACTCGTTTGTAAATACGATAGACACCTTCACATGTGTGGCTATATGCAGAGGTCTATTGGCGATGGGGGTTATGTACCACACTGGTCCAATACACTCAGTACTTTTTGGCCTAAACTAATCTCATGTCCTAAACCTAATAAGACTGGCCTAGAATAAATATTTACCAGTACTTTTACCACTAACACATTTAGATACTATTTACACCCACACGGAAGAGCTTTATAATATCATAAAACAAAGTTATTTAAAATTATTGGACTCGCTCGAAGACGCGACTTTGTCCGCCTGGACTGAAAACAAGTAGGTGCGTCTCAAATGAGACTCCTTGAATGAACTTGACACTTATCTTCGAGTTTTAGGTTCTTGAATATAAACAACAGTTTTTCAAGATATCGTCGGAAAAGAACGTCGTATTGCGGACGTCGGAATTTGAATCAGCGATCGTCACGCTCTCAATAGCAAGGCTTAGACCTACCTGTAGCAAATTCATATAAGTACCATAGACTGGCCAAAAAACGCTTGGTTTCATAACTTCACTAAAAGTAAGCCTCCCGCTATGTTGTGACAAATAAGTGAATAGAATAGAATAAAATAATTTTAGGAGACTGAATGAATGAATTATTTCATTTCTCTAGTAATAAACTAACTTGGGTTACAAAACAAGGAATATTTTTTAAAATTTTATTGTTCATTGATTTTTTCTATCACTTTAGGATCAATGTTATAACATTTGCTAACTATGCATCATCTGCAACATGCATCGCCTGTCAGTAAGTTAATCCGTCAGTCAGGATTTCCTTTTTTATATATATTGATTAATTTCCCGCAAAATAAAAGTGGAAGCCGTATTTCAAACGGTTTATTGTGTATTAACGTCACTACGCTCACCTTTGTTTTGGTATTAAAGATGAAAATGTATCAAGTAATTCCGGTGGGCAATTGCTCGTAAAAGGCGTTAAGATTTACAATATCTGAGAAATAAATAAGCTTCTTCCTCCAAATAAACGAGGCGCAAATAGCGTAGTATTGATCGAATATTGAGATTTTCGCACCCCAACCTGCTGTGATAATATTGGATATTTCACCCATCTCGCAGGGAAAATAAATAGAAAGTAGAATAAAATTGTACCACATCCAGCGTATAAATGTTTTTATTAAAACTTTCGAATGATCAATCAACCAATATAATATAAAAATGGCGTAGGTTTCAAAGCAATATTATTACAGAGTAGCCGTGTGTGAGTTAGATCACCACAAATGATGTCGTATGGGCATATTCTCGACAGTAAAAAAATAATGATGATGATGAAAAATATATAATGAGCTATATTTTACGGCGGCAATCCAAGATGTCACACAGAAAGATATCAATAGTTAAGACTCGCTCGGCCGTGTGACAGGATAACAATGAGGTGAGGTATGAAGGGAACGGAGCCGCCCGCCCTGCCCGCAACGTCTGAGATAAGCCGCTAACTAGGCTTCCTTAGCCCGCCAGGAATACCTAAGGTCGTCAAGTACACCTGATCGGCACTAGCCGGCCGGTGCTGCCTACGCTTTGCTCTCGTAACCTTTCTCGTGGTTTGTGTTGGCAATACTAAAATGATTGCAATTGTATTGGTAATCAAATAGAGAATCTTCCTATAGCCAGGCAGAACAGAGGAGGAAACTGAACTGAACATGAATTTGACATGTTTTAAAGCTAGTTTTAGGAAATTGAAAATACGAAATTTCCTCTGCTTGTGAGCATTGTCGTCATAAGGATTGTAACATAAGTTGGAAATTTAAAATTTTGATTTATTTAAATGATGTTTAAATGACATATTGAAACTATTTATCAAAAACTCTTTATGCAAATATTGATTCTGATGCTGATTCAATAAGAGTTAGAAAAAAACTATAATTGTATTTACTCATCTTATGTATGCGAAATACTGAATGTTAAAATCGTTGGCACATTTGCTTTTTTATACTTTTATCCGCTTGCAATCGACTGGCACAACCACTATATTAATTTCAATAATCAAAACACTCGTTAGGACACTGCGCCATTTTCTTCCGTCTTCACCTGTCACTTAAATGACATTTTTTTATGTAATTTGTCAGAAAAGCACTGGCCACCCGTACGTATGTGTTGAATGAGTCTGTTTATTCTTTGCTTTTTCTTAGCTTTTGTTTCATATTTAAATAACTGGTAGTTATGTCAAAATGTATGTAATTACTTTTATAACAATTACTGTCTTAACAAATATTATATATGTAGTTTTGTAGTGTAGTGTGTATATTCTATAAGAATATGTCCGTGTTCCCACCTCTGTGCCCTGCCTGAAAATCAGCGCTGCACTCTTTTTCAGCATGGTGCTACACCATGCTGAAACAGGGTTCCTTTTTGCGCACTCAACTCATTCATTTTTTGTAAGTATATATTTATTGTCTGCCGTTATTTCTATATTTTAGTACTTAATGCTGTTTGTGTCAATCAGGTAAAATAAATACTGTTTCTTTCCTTCAAAAGTATATAATAATAATGAAAAAAAAGTAAGTATCATTACTTATAAACTTTTATCTTCGTAACAAGCATAATATATTTTCCATGACTTGTCAGTCATATATCGGCTTCATCACCTTATCTATACCCCTATTTAATAACATATACGACCATGGTTTTGAATTTTGGTTCTACCTTATACCGATATTCCATCCCGCGCATTTCCGCACATGTAATCTTAGATTTCCAGCTGTAAAAGACAGATAATACAGATAAGATGTTGTAAGTTAGATGAATAGATATTACAGCATGAAGCGTGTTTCAAGTCTCGATCAATATCCCGGGAGACGAGGCACGAAATTTATCGGAACTCAAACCTCAGCGCATAATGTTTACGCTATCAATATTTATTAGTAACGAGATGGTGATGGTTTCATGTTAAAAGTTTAGTGGGGAGTTTGAGTACAACTTGGAACTTGCTTTATCAGCGATTAGCTTTTGCTCGCGGCTTCGCTCGCGTTAATGTTGATTTTGTCAACCAAAAAGTTTCATAATATGTTTACCCCACCCCTTATAAATTCTAGGGTCCCATCTTTCTCTATATCAAAATTCATCATAATCGATTCAGCGGCTTAGACGTGAAAGCCTAACAATCACACAAACTCACTTTCGCATTTATAATTAGTTAGGATATTAATCTGATGACTTTCTGAAATTGCTTTTCTATTAAATATTGGCGAATTCATTTATATACACCGTCAAGTCTTACTTATTTTATTTGCTTACCAAGTACCAACATATTTTTATGTTTATACAGAAAACTAGAAAAGCTGCTATTGTGACTTAATAGTAAATATAATTAAAAGTAAATATATCTAACTGTCATATAGTTAGATATATTTACTCGCAGATTTTTTTGTAGGTAATAATGAGTAATCATTTGGTACATCATTTTTGTGTATTTTTAGTTTTCTCAGCACACGCCAAATAATGAATTATATAGGCAAAATTTGTTACTTTGGGTTACATTATTGCAATTTTCTTAAAGTTTTAAATATAATTTAATTTATATTATATATATATATATATATATATTATTATTTTCCTATATTATTTTCTGATAATTAAGCTTCCTATTGGTAAAATAATAGTTAAAATTGGTCCAGTAGTTTCACAGTCTTTTCGGTACAAACAAACAAACAAAATAATCTTCCCTCTTTATAATATTAGTATACCTGCTTTGACATTGTGAAGATATAACTGATATGTATAGGAACCGAGAGTGAAACAACCGTCTTGTACAGATACTGGTTTATTACTGCCGTCCTTCACTTACAAACATGTCAATAACCCATATTTGTTATTACTAAACCTGTTGATTGGTCCAATCTTCATAAAACTTGGTAGGTGCGATGCCACATTATTTGTGACATGCTTTATTAGTTCAACTAGGCGTCTGGCAAACACTGCTTATGTAAAATCCAAGTGAGATATGCTATTATAGATTCATTGGCGGCGGTGGTTTTAGAAACAGAACTATGAAAAATAAGTGATTCAGTCTGTTTGAGATAAGTATTATAAGAAAGGACTTCAATAAGGATTGAATTTGGTTTAAAATGATTACAAAAGCTTTTCAGTTATTTTTTTTATAGATTATCACTTTTTTTTTACCTCTATCTGGGAGTTATAATTTTAGCAGAGAAATTTGCCGAAAATTGATGTTACTAAATGATAAAAAGTTAATTAATATAACAAAAAACAATATTTTTCTAGAATAAGCTCATTATTATCTCTCTTTCAATACCAAACACTGTAATTTTCAAAGCATAAAAAATAAACAGTTTTAATACAGTGTTCATTTTTGTATACTGTGTGCACCTCTGTTGTATAGAAATAAATGATTATTGTTATTATCATTATTATTATTAATACCCCATTTCATAAGGAGGCTGTACTGCTAATATAATGCCAACTCCATTATAGATATTCGCGAGCTTTCAATTCGAGGCCAACCTCTGGTAGGTAGAGGCAAATCACCGCAAAATGCTCTTAATGACTCAAACGTAATTATAATTTTAAGCCGTATACAAAGTTAATAATTTTCATTTAAAACATTTATTTAATAATAAACTACATTACATATTTATCCAGAAATAACTGCATGAAACTTTTCATCATGATACATAATAATTGCTTTGATGTTTATAATGATACCCACTTAAAATATTCAGTTTCTTGAATAACAATTTATAAGTTATGAGATAAATTACTATCGTTAGGACTGATTAAATTCATAACATTCTAGCAAAGAATTATTGTATTACTAGGTGAAGATCGTTTTTGGTCATTTCATATTTTGCTTCTTACTGTTTCAGTATTACCTACCTAGTCGTAATGTTCAATATAATATTTTTTTGGAAAAAACACTAACATATTATTTTTAAACATATGAAGCATAAAGCTAAATTTCTTTTGTATGTTATTGGTTACGCAGAAGTATTTTTGTATGTTCTAAAAATTCGGAACGAGCAAATCCCCCGCCTTGTGTTAAGTGGTAACCTGTGCTCATAACAAGCAATACGACACGGGCCTTCCCTACTTAGGTACAAAAAGACTCGAGTCTCATTGTCTGCGCCCGTAGCTCTGAGACGTGGAGGTGAAATATCTCATGTGCCTATAATTTCACCGGCACACACAACTTTTCCGCAATGCCCCTCGCAACTTTCAAGGATTGCTCCACGGAGAGAAACATTTACTTTATTAGCTTATAAATGCTATTTAAATATAACTCTACTGTGAAAACTGTCGTGGTTGAGCCCGCTTTTTTATATTTACGGCTTAAAATGTTCCGAGCAAAGCGTGCCTATACTTTTTGTTCCTGTCAGATTACTTTCTTGAGCTCTGACCAAGCAAGTTGTGACGTTTCAAACACATTACATGTTTAAGGTCGGGCTGGGAAGAATCAGCAACGATGTTTTTTCTTTATTCTTTAAATACGTTCGAAAAAAAAGTGGACCTCAGTTACCCTCGGACTTGTACAATGTTACCGGGCACAATAACATATAGATAGTTTTGAAATTGCTTAGACAATTAAAAGTGACCATGGTGTCACTTGTGGAACACACCGTCGTCGAATGACATTAAAATTAAAGTATTTCCTCATAAAACAAATTTAATTAAGCGAATTTATTATGTAACGGTAAAGCAATTTCTTGCAGCCAACGTACTTTATATATAGCTGACGTAGACGTTAATATCAACTAAACGTCTAGGAGCTTGTATATTATTATTAAGGTTGGTAGAGTAGGTAAACCAACCTAAAGTAGAATATCTTGAGGCAGAAGTGGCTACAAACATTCAGTATTCCTTTGTAAATGTATCATGACACATATCATGGAAGGCTTCACGGAGGAATCACAACTATATTCTACCGCCAATGCAGGAAAAGTACGGTTTCGAGATGAATCCACGAATGCTTTTATCAACGTCACTATCGTATAAGTGGGTATTGAAATGTGAGGATCAAACTTGATTTAAAATGGCCTAAAATCCCGAGATGTCTGGACAAATCCTGAGATATGGCAATCATAAAAAGAAAGGAAGCAAATGGCCTTCAAAAGGAAATATCACTCACTCAATCCATATACTTAAAACAAGTTTAAGAATGTATCGCAGAATCTACATTTACTATCGAAGCAGACATGAGTTTCCTTTAATCATTTTAGTATTTTTCAACGCATTTTTATTGTAAAATTATAGTGCCAAGTCATGTTGTTATTAAATTGGGTCAATGGTTTGACTAGTCAGCTCCCATTACTAAGAAAATTTTTAGAAACACAAATTAACCGTCAATTTCAACTTCAAGCAAACTGACTACTTTGCATTCATTCTAGTCCGCAGATGTCAGATGAATTTATTATTACATCTAATAAGATTCAGGAAGTAATTTTGGTGGGTAATTTTGGTGAGCAGAGTTGGGATCGTCACAGTACCTCACTACATTTTTACAAATAAATTAATTTTTATTAGTTTAACACTATAATAATAAACTTATAAATTTGGATACCAAAAGTGGAGTGCGAGTGCCACTTAAAACTCCACTTGATGGACGCAACGCAATGCGACTTGAGCCATCTCTTATTTTGGTAAGGAGGACTTGAGTCGTATTACTGTTGTCTATGGGCAGCAGTTACCACTAACATCAGGTTGGCCGTCAGCTCGTTCCTTCACTAAAATTACGCAAAAAAAATTTGTTAATTATGCTTTAGCTAATATTACTTCTGTATGTGTAAGAACCACGTTTGCAGACAATGTGCAACACATGACTCACAGGAAGGTTAAGCATTTATTTACGTATTGCACAAAGGCCAAGTGATATCTATACTCAATAAATGTAAGTGCTTATATATACAATATATATTACTATTATGGGTTTTCTACTGCAACCAGCTGTCGCGACGCCCGTTCGGATGCCGCCACGTCTGTTGTATAATAATAATAATAATAATAATAATAATAATAATAATATAGCCTTTATTCAGAAAAAGTTTTACATAATACTAATTAACACACAAGCACACACACACACACACACAACTATCAACAACTTTATCTGTTGGCCTGTATTTGGCAAAGGCTTCTCCAAGTGTTTCCACTGTTCTCTTGATCTAGCTTTTCTAGACCATGTGTGTCCTGCTACAGCTTTATGTTCTTGACAACTGTACAGTCTTCGAATAACTGATTTGTATTCGTCAGAAAGTAATCTATTTCGTATTTTTTGTTGTTGTTGGCTACCGTCGCCTAATCCGCGCAATTGCGAACCTCACAAGCGATATTTGTCGTTACGTTAAATTACTAAAGTGGTCTGTAACTCGAACCGTCAAGTCTGATTTATACTTCACTCTTTAGTTTTATTGAATTAAAAATCCTTTCAGATCTAAACCAAACCACACTCAAACTACACGGATTTTCGTTCTAAACCCTTTTGCAGTTTGATTAAATATGTCAATTCAGTTTGAAGTTTTCCCACCTGGAAAAATCGAAGATGTGCAGTAGAACTCTCGCCAAGTTCGTCCGGGGAAGTACTGCCACCATGCCCATTTCTGCCGCCAGGCAGTAACGCTTTCGCGTTACTGTGTTCCGGTTTGAAAGGTGTGGTTGCCGGTGAAATTACAGGCACACGAGACATTCCACCGACACGTCTCAGAGTTACGGGTGCATACGTTGCGACTTGGGTCTTGCCGTACCTAGTAGGGGAGGACCCAAGCCGCATCGCTTGTTATGGGCTGAGGTTACCACTTAACACCAGGTGGGCCGTCAGCTAGTTCTGTAACTGTATTACATAAAAAAAAAAAATGGTTGTCTGTAAAGTCGGTTTACTGACGATAGTTGAACGTGTCAACGTCTTAAGAAAATACTGATGGAATGGTAGCATTTTTCAAAAGAAAATTTTAATTTCATTTGTTTAATAGAGTTTTATGTATATATGCACTTGATACTCGATCAAAACATGTAAATGTAAGTATTAGCAGCTGTCCACGCAGACGCATCGCTCACTCAAGTAGGAGAGAGACGGATGTCGAACGCTGCCGAACGCAAAGGCCGATTGTGCTTCTTTGTCGCTCGTTCCGCGCTCTCGCTTGCACTTGCACAAGCCTTACATGGAACGCCTCAGAGCGAGGTAACGCCGCATGAGTCATGTTTTTTCGTGCGTGCAGCCGGCTCTATCGAATTATAAGACGTTGACACGTCAAAAAAGATGTGAATCATCATCATCTCATCAATCATCACAATCATCACGTTATGATGTTTCAATTTATATTTACAATTACAAGATTTATCTGTTTAGTGGTTCTATGACCCAAAATAAATACAGGACGGAAGTAACTTAAAAATTATTATATCAAATAAAGCAATATTAAGAAAATGGATGATTTAATAGGTAAGTATTTTAATTCGCAGGTAATCCCTGCTCAATATCTTATGATTAAATGTTTGGTATTCCTGAAACTTGTTAACCTTGGGGATCGCTACGCTCACTTGCCTTATGTTAATCGCCAACATATTAAGTTAACCTTGAAGTTTTTAATTTGACACGATTTTGTTTTACCCAAGAAGACCAAGTGTTAATCCACGCAATAAATTGTTCAAAAAGCTAGCAAAAGCAAAAAGCTGCATATTACACCTTTGCTGCTTAACGGCACATTTTCAGTTTAAGCGAGCCCGTCGGCCATTTGCCTCAATGGTATGGTTACTTCATCGTGTTTTTCTTTACGGAAGCTTTTGGTGACTTCTGGTCATAATGTAATTTCCGGTAATTCCGAGAATATGTTTTTGCGCATTTGAATCTGTAGAAACTGGCACAAGTTCGATAAATTGGATGAGCGACTGTCGAGTTACGTTCTAATGTTTTGAGGCATGCAAGAAAGTCGTCGGATGTTTTATTACCTATTGCCGCCTAGAAGACTTCTGAAATGGTTTCTCGAGTGCTAAAGGCGGAAATTACAGTTTAGCTTAACTGTTAAATTAATTTTCAAAAGAGCCTGCATTCTGATGGCTATTTTAACAACTTTACTGTTAATTAATAGATTAAATGTTATAATATAGAGCAAAAGAAAATGAAAATGACTTTTTTTCAAATTGGCAGAATCCCCATTTAGCGGCGGTTATATAGTATCGAATGACGTCACTAAGACTTTGCCTATAGAAATAAGGCCTACGGAATTAAGACTGGGCCATGTCTACGTATGTCAGTTTGTTAGGACATGGATTCATATTTAATGTAATGTTTCATATTAATATGATGAATATCACTGGATTGAAGGCAAAAAACTCTATGGTAGCTCTGTTGGTGCTCAACCTCGTTTTCATTCTGCAAAACACGTGGTTTCTGAAAAGGAAATTGCCTGCATACTGCTGGTGAACATTTATGTAGCACTAAAGTACCTTAATATAATTAGTTCTATAGAACAAATGTGGTTAACATTGTCTCTTAGGGGTAAAAAACTACTTATTGGGACAGCTTATAGGCCATCTTGGCTTGATATTGACCTTTTTTTCGATGCTTTAACGGACTCATTAAATGCCTCACCTAAATGCGATTACATTATTTTACTTGGGGATTTTAATATAAACTTGCTACATATCAATGATATAAAAACTACTAAATTTAATATTTTTCTGAAGTGCCTTGGCCTTTCGCAAGTAGTTTGTTTGCCCACACATTTTACTGCAACTTCACAGACCCTTATTGATGTGGTTTGTACGAACCTCAGCGCAAAAAATATTGTAGCGGATCCAGTAGGGCCACTTTATGGTCACTGCCTGATAGTAGCAGAGTTCAAAATTAAAAGAGAAAGAGTACCACCCTTTTCTATTGCATACCGCCCAATTAGAGATATTCAAATGGATTCTTTTAAGCACGACTTGGAGTCCATTAGATGGGACTTGATATCTTCAGTCGATAATGCTAATGAAATGGTTAACACTTTTACTAGTATTGTATTATCCTTATTCGATTTACACGCACCCTTGAAAACTTTTATTATTAGGCAGCGTTCTCCTCCTTGGATCACATATACTATAAAAGAAATGATGAAACTACGAGACGCGGCTTTGATCTGCTATCGCAAGACTAAATCAGACCCTAAACGAGAATACTACAAAAATTTAAAATCAGTGGTTAACCGGGCGTTGTACAGTGAAAAGGTAGCATATTTTACCCAAAACATTAATTATAATATAAGAAATCCTAAATTGTTATGGAAAAAATTAAAATCAACTGTCCTAGTTCCAAAGCAAACCGACTTACCTTTACATTTTTCTGATCCTAATATAATTAATAACCATTTTTTTAATATATCAGGAACTTTTGAAATAAATATATGTCATTTGTCATATTATGAGTATCACAAATACAGTACAGCTATGTTTACGATTAAAACAGTGAGTAGTGATCAGATTTCCAAAATTATAACAACGCTTAAGTCAAACGCTGAAGGTGTTGATCAATTAAATTTAGACATGTTATTAATGACCTTACCTCAAACCCTTGATACAATAACTGCAATTGTAAACACCTCAATCATGACATGTACCTTTCCTGACGGATGGAAAGCAGCAATTGTACTTCCACTGCCTAAAACCTCCAATCCGTTAGTAGTGAAAGACCTCCGACCTATCAGTGTCCTGCCTTGTGTATCTAAAATACTTGAAAAAGCAATTTGCATTCAGTTAACAGAGTATTTAGAGCTAAATTCAATACTACCTGATGTTCAGTCGGGCTTCAGAAAGGGTCGGAGTACGACAACAGCGCTGCTCGATGTTACGAATACCATCCTTGTCGCACAGGATAAAGGTATGATCACGCTCCTGGTGCTACTCGATTTTTCTCGTGCTTTTGACGCTTTGAATACTACATTGTTACTATCTAAAATGAAATACTACGGATTTGATAATAATGCTGTAAAATGGTTCGATAGTTACTTGAGTGGTCGTAGTCAACGGGTGAAGTTGGCAAAAGGAGACGGTATCAGTATACTTTCCGATGAGTCTTTTGTAAATAGAGGTGTGCCTCAGGGATCTATTTTGGGTCCTATTCTTGTTATTTTGAGTTCTGCAGACATTGTGCGTTGCATTCATCACTGTAAATATCACTTCTACGCTGATGACGTGCAGTTATTAATATCTTGTAAGGTAGAAGATGTTGAACTAACCATACATAAATTAAACGATGATTTGTCTAGGATATCACATTGGTCTGCTAAAAATAGTTTGGTTCTTAACTCTCAAAAACAAAATTTATGGTCTTTGGCACGAAAAATCAACTGGAAAAACTACATTTCTGTAACATGCCCTGTCTCCTGGGTGAACCTATAGAGCGTGTTCGTGAGGCTCGAAACCTCGGACTAGCCATGGATGATAATCTACGATTTGAACAACATATCATTCAAACAGTCAAGGCATGTTTTT